>VZRX01000848.1:63000-73252 GCA_013398075.1 Notiomystis cincta
CCGACCCCGCCCCGGCCGCGCTGCCCCGGGCTCCGCGGAGAACCCGGGCCGGCCCCGCCCGGCAGGTACCGGCCTCGCTTACCGCGGCTCTCCCTCGGCGTCTCCCCGCCGGCGAGCTGGCAGCGCTCGCTCAGGCACTGGAAAAGTAATAGAAATCCAGCGGCTAGTTTGCTTCTCCGCAGCCTCGCCATAGCACGGAGCCTGCCGAGACAACTCTCCGGGTGCGGGGTGCGCGCCGCTCCTCGTCGGTGGTGGGGAAGTCCGGGGGGGCGGCGGAGAGCAGCCCTAGCAGGCGCCGAGCCGCCCTGTCCTCGGAGCAGCGCTCATACAGTGGGGCGGCAGGGACGAGTCGCTGGGGCTGAAGGCGCTGGACCGGGTCTGGGGAGCGCTGGAAGGAGGTGGGGGGAGCTCCGTCCCCCTAACTCGCGCGGCCGCGCCGCTCTCAGTCCAGCGGCATCACCGCTAGGGAAAACAAGCCCAGCCTCGCTGCGAAGTGCCAAACTCTTCCCTCCTCGCAGCCTGCTGATAGATTTTAGGAGAGCCACTGAGATCCTCCCTTCCTGGCTTGCCCCCACCCAGCTCCCTTCCCCCGCAGGGTGAGGCAGGGTGCCTGAGGGACGGAGCCTCTCCTCGGTGTACCGCTACCGACTAAACCCCTCCGAGGGACACGAGGGGGAAACGTTCCAGCCAGAGCCAGCGGACCGGCCCCGAGTCCGGGGGGAGCAGGACCCGGAGGGCGGGCAGACGCGTCGCGGGAGAGGATGCGCGGGCGGCGGGGAGGCAGGCGNGGCGCGGAGACCCCCGGGCCCGGCCCCAGCCCCGCCGCTCCGCGGGACGGGGAGAGCGCGGCCCCACGCCGCCGGCTCGTTCCGAAGTTGCTGTGTTAACGTGCGTGAGTTTCGCGGGTAACAACTGAAATAACGCCCAAACCCCCTAAATCCTGTTCTCTGCTCCCCCTCTCCCCCAGAATTTCCCTGTGTTTTCGGGGAAAGCAGCCTGCCTGCACTCTCACACACACACACCACTCCACCCCCTCTCTTTTATTTTCTATTTCCCTTCGCAAAGCAAAGAGTTGCGTATGTACACTCATCACTTCAAAACTGCAATGACTGGGAGGGTTCTCCCCTGCAAAAAAAATTATCTACATGCTTGATTAAACGCACCGTGAATAATCCCGTCCCCTACATTAATCTGTGAACAACGGCACGGAGACAGAAGCGAGCAGAGGGCACATCAATCAAATCCAGACAAGCGAAAGGGGCACCGGGGACGGAGCGGCAGCTTTTCACCAGTTCAGCAAACTGTGGAGCTGGTAATCAGCTGAGCAACATGTAGAGAAACATGAATGCACCAGCCTCTCAGCACTTGCTACCAAATAATTAAATTAATTAGGACGACAATTAAATTAATCAAATAAATAGGTCTACGGAGTGTCAAACATAGCAGATAACTAATACTTAATCACAAAAGAACAACCAGTAACAAGACCGTGTTTTTCTTTAATTTGCCACTGTTCCTGAGATTAAGAATTCATCAAGTCCATTGTAAGTGTCTTGCTCTTTAATCATTGATGTGTTTATGTGTAAACCAAAGCATAACAGCCATGGGTTTAAGAAGTATATTTGAAGTATAAGCAGAAATTTTCTAAATATTTTCAAAGTATATTGAAATGTGATACTGGAGGATATTACCAATAAGGTGTATATTTGAGTTTATAGTGGGCCTTTCTAGTTTCAAGCTTCTTGCACATACCCTTAAACAAAACAAAGCAAAAATCAGTCCAACTGTTCCTAAAAATAACTTCAGAAAATATATGCTATATTCTCTATATAAGAGAAAATACTGGAGATTTTATGCCAAGTGAATGAAATCCTGGCCTTGTTGAAATCTGCGGGGATTCAGGGACCGTTACTACCTTGTATACCAGGTGATCTGGATTATTTTGCAGACTTTTGTGCAGATTTGGGCAAGTTATTATTAAAGCTATTGCTGTTTTTTAAACAAAATGTAGGACAGAGGCTTCTTCATGCTATTGGAATACCATTTTTCCTTGACAGTTTGTCAGACTGCTCAGTTTACCCAAAGTTTTGCTGAAGTTGCTGAGAGGGTTGTTGCGCTTTTGGCCTTTACTGGAATGGGTAGGAAGATAATCTTAAAGGAGGGCTGACAACTCTTTCAGCGGTTTTTCAGCAAAACTTAGCTGAGAATAAGAACAATAAGGTCTGTAAAACCTTCATAATCAATTTTCATCTTCTTTTGTCCTTTTTCTTAATAATAATAAAGATGAGGTTATTGTAAAGTTATAATAAATCTTAAAATATAAAAGATTTGAATTATTTGAGAAAAAAGTTTACGTTACTAAAATAAGTAATAATTTGTCAAGCCCCTTCTGTATAGCATAGAGAAGCATAAATGAGGACAAATAAATATTTTTTTAATTTGTTCTTTCCTTCTCAGTCCTACAGTTTCAGATTTAAATTCTTCATAGATATGCTACAAAAACTGCATGCTGAAGAAAGGGAAGGATTAATAGTAGAGAACTGAAGCATGCAGTTGCAGATAAAAGTGTCAGCAACATGCTAGGTCCCACAGCTGTAATTTGCTGTGTTCTGTGTAGTTGTGGGACAGTTTTGCTGCAAGGTTAGCACACAGTCACAGCATTCAATAGGTCTTGCTCTCCACAGGAATAAACAAACTGCATCCTCCAAAGAAGGCTGTATGCATTGTGCTTCTGGTACTACAAAATATAATTAGAACATAGCTTATTTGGTATAATTGTGTGTAAATGTAGAGGCAAAACTTTTTATTGCACTGAGAAAAAGCCTGAGATGAAAGCTAATAAAAAGTCTTATAGTGATTAATGACAACATGTCATTGCTGGAAAGGCATTCATAGCATAAAAGTTTATGCATTTGTTGTTACTTATAAAGCTCAAGTGAAACTGAAAGAACAACTTCTTGAAGGCTTTCTGAAGTGATGAACTGTTTTTACTTGGAACACAGTGCCTGGGATAAATTGTCATTATTCTTACATGCTTTTACCTTCACCATCCTTGCACATTATTACACCTCTCTTAGGTATATATCTTGCAGGGGCATAAACAGCAGTGGTTCCATAGAAATCAATGAGAACACTTCCACTTTCACCAGTCAAGAATATGGCATTATAATTTCTCTTCCTGTGTAATCCATCCCTGTTTATTACATCAATCACTCAGGAAAAAAAGGTGGGAACATTCTCTCTGTTCATTGTGTTCTACTGTCATACTGCTGGCAAGTGCCTGCTCTCACTTACATATTCATTTAAGAATTCGTTGGGGTTTTTTTTTTCTGCTCTTCTTCCTGATTTTTTTTTCTTTTTGCATCAACATAATCTTTTCAATCTATGTGATTTCTGGCCTTATTGCATTACTGATTCTGAAAACCAGAGTTTTTAACATTCCTTTTCTCTGTCTTTTTTTAACATGTTGCTAGCTATTCTGCTTTGATAGATATAAAAGAGGCACCTCTCAATTGCACTCCTGTAAGCATCCAGTGCTAGCCTGGAACAATAAGTGCTTTTGCATTTGAGGATTTGGGGAGGATATTTCTACTTAATTTGGGAAAAATAAGCTGGTAGGGATAATTGCAGCATTCCTGAGAGAGGGGAGAATATATATGTATTCTCTTCCAAGGAAAAAACCAAGTGAGTTTTTCTGTTTGGTGAACTTGCACTTGCTGTTATTCTGCAAAGGATTGTGTCTGCATATTAATAGACTACAACCATCAGTAGTTTCTGCTGTAACTGAGGGGTGTCTCTCAAATAACCCACTTTTCCCAATTTGTCTCTGTTTTGCAGAGATAAAAAGATCTAGATAATTTTGGAGCCATAAATAATATTTCATCTGCCAGTAGTATTCCCCACAGGCACAAAATTGGTTATGGGACCCTTATGGAACAGGCAGTCCACAGCTTGATGTCATGAGTATCACATATTGAAGCTGCACATAGCCTTTAATCCCTGGGGGTGAGATTCACCTCCCTCCCTTTGGAGCTCTGCACTGGTTAGGGCTCAAGAAGGTGATTTGTGTAGCTATTGGGAATTTGGCTGAGGCTTTAGGCTTAGTATTGTCAAAGGGAGGTGTTAGAGCTGTGAACTTAAGAGTGCTGCCCAGCTGGCAGCCGCCTTTGACTTTGCCAGTTCAAAGGAGGAGCACAGCATTTTAGTTGAATCGCTAAGGGGCACTGCAAAACTCAGATGTTAAGCATGAGGCAGAGAGGCAGCTTCCTTGTTAAATAGGGAAATACAGCAAAAACTTCCCAGAGAAGGTGCACTGCACTTTTAAACAAGCCTTTGCTTCTTTCCCTTTTCCCCTAGCTGAGAGAGCCTTGAGTCTCAGCACTCAGCTTGATTTTCCGGGGAAAGCGCTGAGATCTCCCTCCTTTCTGGTTGAATCCCATCGAGTAGGCTTCTGCTCAATTCCCTGAAACTCTCTGCAAGGTTCTATATGCAAATACATGGGTTTGCATAACTGTGCCTAATTAGACTCTGTCCATACCGTGGCCCTAAGAGCTGTGTGGTTAATGCCAGTGCAGCTTTGCTCAGCGGAGCTTTCTGCTTATCTCTGGGACAGCAGGACTGCAAACCTCCCACGTGCACTGCCTTTTGCCTGTGCCATGATGTATGGTTAGGGAGAGTTTCTTTTGGGGTAAAGAGAGTTGAGATTCATGGAGTGGTAGACACTTTGTGATGTGGACAGTGGAACTCAGTCTCATTGTCTCACACACTGATAAGTGTGTGGAAATTTGAGGAGGGAAAACATTAAAGACAAACATTTCAGCAAGCAAGGCAGCATGAAAAAACAATAGTTTGAGTTTAAGCAAAAAGCTTAATTCAAGACAGTTTTGATATTTATTTGAACTCTGAAATTATTTTAAAAGAATCGAATCAGTTTTGAAATGGGACATACTTCCAGAATGAGAAACCAAAAAGTTTCAGCTAAAGTTCAATTGTTTGGACTCAAGATGCTTCAAACTTATTCTTTCAATGAATCTGCCTTTGCAACAACACTGGCACAGGCAAAAGCACTGCTGCTCCAAGCAATGCCTTTGCCTGCTTGTGATTGGGAGCTACGAGGATGTTACTCAACTTTGAAAGCCACAAGGCAGCAAATCTCAAAACAGGGCCCAGGAGTTCCAAATCACACACTCCATCCCTGCAACTCCAGGAAAGGCTGTGATTGTGACCTTCTCTTGACTTATGTCCAGTACAGGGATAGCTGTGGACCCAGGACTGGAGGAACTAGAAGGTTTCCTGAATGCTTGTGGCAGGGCCAGGTTTAACAGAGAAGTTAATATTTCATTATAGCACTGGTCAGCAGGCTACATTAAACCCACAGGAGAACTGAAAGAGGCTAAAGGGTGACACAGAAGAGAAAGCAAGCATGGAAATGAAAGTGAGAGAAGAAAAAAACAATTTTGTCAGTGATATTTCTCTATTGCTGTGATGGAAACCTTATTTATATATATGGATGAAGACTTTTGTGTGATGAGCCCTACATGCACAAGACCCTAGCCTTTCTTCATGGATGGCTACAAGGGAAAGTGAGATGTCCTAAGGAGAGGAATGGTGGCAGAGCAAGTCATTAGTTCTCATTCAGGCAAGGTAGTGGAGCTCAGTACAGGATAATATTCAGAACAGACACATTTCTTGGTGGGCTTGGTGGCACCAGTAGTCACTGAAGTTATCAAGAAAATGAAGAACAAAAATTTTCAGCTGCAATTAAAATCAAATCAACCTCAAACATAGCTTTTCAGTGGCCACATTTTCCAAGAAAGCAATCTGTACTAGAATCTGCAGAAGCATGCCAAGCTATTCTTCACTAAGTCCTTTCTTACTCATGATCTGGAGCTGGTAGGAGGGCCTGAGCAATTACTATGGCCCATACAGTTGTGAGTAGAGTTAACTTTTTTAATCATTTGAGACCAAAGAAAGAAATCTGCTGCTGAGCACAGCAGGGGAAGGCAGACTGGGGTTAGGATTGGTGTTACAAAAAGTAATTGGGTTGGGATTAGGTTTAGGTCAGGAAGCCTGAGCAAACTTTAATGCTAGAATGATCTTAACAAGTGCTTAGCTGAGACAACTGACACAGGAGTAGATGTGACACTGACCTGTGGAGGGTCAATGCCTGGTGTTAATGATGGTTGTGGGGGTGGGGGAAAGGGACAGCTGCAACAAGTAGCCAAAGTCTGGGAGTTAAGTACTGAAAACAACTACTACATTTTTGTGCAGTGGCCCCAGCAGCATAACAATGCACAATAACCGCTGCACATCCAGCAGCTTGTTGCTCGTTTCTCTTTCCAAACTTGCTTGCACATGAAACCACACCACAGATTTCTCTAGCAGTTTGTGGCCAGGAAGATCTCTGTTGCTTGGATTGCCCCAGCTTGGTCTATTAGGGACATGGAGACTGTGCAAAATGTCTAAAGGGCAGCTCAGATATGATGCTTTTTCTTCAATTCAACCCTTGAAAGAAACAATACTATTGAACAACTGGCTCCCTTAAACGTGAGAACCAAGCAGTACAGAACTTTGGCTTCCTCCCTGCTGTATGGGCCCATGTCTCTCGGCACAGCTGCCATATCTGATGAGCCATAAACCCTGAAACCTGCTTCAAAAGAGTGCCAGCATCCCCAGCACAGAGATTCCAGGACCACACGGACGTGGGCAAGCAGGGATCTGGCCAGTTAAACTGAGCACAGAGGCCACAGCCTGTGCAGGCAGGGAATGGAATCTGTCAGAAACATTCTTTTCAACAGTGGTTCCATTGAACTGCACTGAATCACGTTCTGTAGAGAGCTGATCTGGCTATGAAGAAATAAGAAATACAGTTACTTAGAAGCTGTGTTGTCTTAGTTTCACCTTAGCATATTTCCTGTGTGTTGTGATGGATCTTAAAATGTACTATAAACATTCAGTGTGTAGGAATGCACAGCTGATGTGCTAAATGCCACTGTGACTTGTGCTGATAGCAGGCTTAAGGAAAGGATATATCTTCAAAGAAAAGCATAACCTAGCAAGTTTACTTCAATTCAGCCACTGTGGCAATGCTTCCTTTGCCAGGGAAATCTTTAAGAAGGGAAGAACTCTCCAGGAGCGGTTGGATGCTAAAGCAGATGAATGTCTCCTTTTATCTTGTTTTGAAGTGGTCCTTGCTTGGTTATCACAGATTGAAAAGGTTTCTGTAGTGATTCCTGTCTCTAAGAAACACAAGAATTATTTAATCAAAGGCAGGTATACCCATCTGCCAGGCAACAGGCTTGCCCCAAGCAGTAAGTTCTGCTCTCTGGGAGCTGCCACCCCTATCTCCAGTAAGGCTTCCCTGTAATTTGCCCCTGCACATTGGTCCAAACTACCCTTGAACACCTCAGCCCCTATATAAACATTAAGATAGGATTTTTTCTGGGTTCCACATGCACCATGGAGCCTGGCTGTGTGCCTAATGAGAAGTGGTAAGCAACTGTCCGGTGAAGGGTAGCACTTATTTGATGATTTTTCATGTCAGAAATCCACCCCAGAGAAGGTTTATTGCAAGACTTTGATCTCAAAGATTTAGCTCTCCCTGCAGAGCAAAAGCAGATGCTTGGTAAGCTGTAGCTGTAGTCCTGACAACCCTTTCAAATGTCTAGACAGTGGAAAGAGATGATTACATCCTCTTTTAAACTCAACTGCAACAATTCAACACACTTACCATGTTTACTTCAGGATGAACCTATTTACACTGCTTTTCTTCATGAAACTGCATGTATCTAAGACTATTGAAAGATGCAGGATGATAAGGTGGTTGGGATAAAAACCTGCTTTCCTTAACAGTAATAAATCTGACAGATGTACTAGGTCCTTATGTAGACTTTAGCATGAACCTAGAGATTAAGGAGTTTGATAACATACATTTACAGCTAATTATCATTTAAGAGTCTTGAAAATGTTAATACTTACAGAAAGCCTGTTTAATTAATGCTTATTGAAGAATCCATTAAATTCCAGAGACAAGGCCAGGAAATGTCCAGCATTGCTGATTTACTTTATGCCATGTCTTGAACAGGGGAAGAGAAAGATGAGTTATCATAGTCATAATGGATGAAGAGCTATCTTCACCTTACTAGACAATAGACTTAGGAAAAAAGATCTGAAAAGAGGAGGGAAGGAGATTCCACCTTAGTCGGCATCCTCAAAAAAATATCAATTCAGCAGTTTCTCCAAGCAAAGCCAGCCATGGAAATGGGAGATGTTAATGTGCCAGGTCTGTCTCATATCAACATGACTGGAGCAGGTATGGAAAAAAATTCTGGCAATGTGATTCAGGACTGTATAAGGTGCTTTCCAGTTTTGTAATTAGGAATCTAAAACTTTTCCTTTTGGTAGAATAAGACATTGGATTTTCTTGTTAATCTGTTGTGGTGTTTAAAATTATCTCAGGTGCTTCTGCTAAATCAGAAGTACTTTCCCCTCTGGGTAGCCTAACAAAATGGTATTGCCAGCACAGAATCACAGAACAGACTCTTTGGATGCTAGAGAACCCAGGAAAGTTTGGGAATCTCAGAAAATTTATCCAGTTCAATACAAATTCTTTAACAAAGCTCTAAGTAAATATAAACTGTAAATATTTTAAAGCTTTGTCAATGGCAAGCTGTCAGAAAAAGCCATACCATGGTATGCTTCTTTGTTCTTGTAGTCAGTTATGCAGGTCAGAATACCTGCTCATGTGAGAAGCTGAGGTTGCAATTGTCAACCTGTTATCCAGGAGTGCTTTGTGGGCTACTTTGTCAAATTCTCTGTCTCCTAACAGTCAGTCTTCTTTCATGTGATCTGTTTTATTTCATGTGATCTGAAAAATCAGTTTCCCAGTAGTGTTTGTAAGATGCCATTAAGTGAAATGTCATCAAATCAACAGGAGTTCTTATTTTTGAGGATGACTTTCTGGATGTATTTTAATGCTTGGTTACAATTTTGGTTTGTTGCATCTATTTAATTCACATAATAATGAAGAAATAAGTCTTCAAAGATGTTTCCAGTATGGTCATGTCACCAGTTCAGACCGGATTTTGAAAATAAGTAGGTAGTAAAAGCAAACAAGTTAGATCTATCTATCTACTCAGAAAATAAGATTTTTCTGAAATCTGTTTTATGCTTCACCTTGAAGTCTGATCTGAGTTTCCCAGCTGCAGCTGTCAAAGTTGCTCTGCTAACATCAATAATATTTTTTTTATTTCTAATGCAAAATGAATCCTACATACAGAAGACATACTATGTATATGAAGATTGTGAACTAAAGGTTTTTTAAAATGAAAATAGCATCTGAAGCTGATTGGCAAGGTTTGAATCCTAGCAAACAAAAGGAAAAGGCAGACAAATTTTAATATTGGAAGCACTTAGTGAACTTTTAATGACAGATGACACCTAATAATGTTAACTAAAATCTGTTTAACTCATGAAGTTATAACTCACAGTTTCTCCTCAAACCATGTTGCTGTGCTGGCAACTGGTAGCTCTTTAGCAATATCAAATAAGCAGATGATGCAAAAGAAACAATTCCCTTATGTTCCTTTCAGCAATAAAATAAGTCTATAAAGCTAATACCTTTGCACACAGTCTTGGGATTTTATTCTAATCTTATTATGTATTTTTGTAGCTATAAATTTCCACATGTAATGGAATGTATCTAAAAGATGCAGGTCAATCAGTGTCACAAGTCAAAATATGTTCTGAAAAATAAACTTCTTTGCTTTATAATCCATCATCCATGTCTTCCTGCCTTTTTTTTATTGCATTTACCTTGTTTCTTTTTTTTTCTCATGAAGAATGGTGCTTTGAAGCAAGAAAGTTATAAACTGTAGGCTGTGTAAATAAGTTTATGTCAAATATACTTCAGAGATTTACACTCTCTTTGCCATTCAAGTGAATTGCTTTTTAGAGGTTTGACAGCAGTAGTTTTGTCCAAATTTTTTTCAAAGTGTTGTGTTTTAATCCCAGTTGGCAATTAAGTACCATACAGCCACTTATTGACTGCCCCTAACACATTCCTGAAGGGGAGAAGAATCACAAAAAAAAAGAGGTAAACCTCGTGGATTGATTTAGGTACACTTTAAAAATAGAAACAATAATGGTAATGATGAAGAAAATAATAATAACGACAGTAATAATAATAACTATAACAATAATAATAATAATAATAATAGTAATGATACAGAGAGGGAGAGAAAATAATGGAATA
>VZRX01000848.1:73560-97220 GCA_013398075.1 Notiomystis cincta
GGAGAGAGAATAATGGAATAATAGAATCCTGGAGAAACAAGTGATGCACAATACAATTGCTCACCTATACCCAGCCCATTCCTGAGCAGTGACCAGCTCCTCCCAGACAACTCTCCCAGTTTGTATACTGGACATGATGTTCTGTGGTGTGGAATATCCCTTTGGTGAGTCCAGGGCAGCTGTCATGACTGTGCTCCCTCACAGCTTTTTCTGCCCCTCCTCACAGCATACATGAGACACTGAAAAGTCCTTGATTCAGGATAAGCACTACTTAACAGCAGCTAAAACATTAGTGTGTCATCTACATTATGCTCATATGAAATTCAGAAAAGCACAGCACTGTACTAAGAAGAAAATTAACTTTGTCCCAGCCAAAACCAGGATAAAAAGAAGACTAACTGCCTTTTTTTTTTTTTTTTTAATTATAATTTGAGATTTTGGATACAACTGCTTTTTTTCTTTTTTTGTTCTTTTGGTTTTTTGCTTTGGAAAGATAACAACAGAACAGCACATTTTTCTAAATTCAGAATTTTGTTCAATACTAACTGTGACCCATTCCAATGCATATAGCTAATACTGTTTCTTTCAATCACTGAAACACAAATAGAAAGTCTAACATTTCCCATTTATCTACATTCCTTGTAAGTTCAGTTACCATGGTCTGAATAAGAGTTAAATGTGCAGGACCACAGAGAGAGGTCCTTGGCTAGAGTCTGTCACATCACACTCTGGGTTCAACACTGCTAAGTAATTTAGCCAAGTTAGAAAACTAAGCCAGTGCGTATAAAATAAGAGCAAGTTGCAGTCCAGGAAGAAAAAAAGCCCAGACAAAAGCAACTGACTTGGGCCTCCTGATTTTTTAATTGTCTATACTAGTTCACTACAACAATTGTAGAATATTTTTACTTTCTCGTATGGTTCAAGAAAAAAAGTCCTCCTGGAAATCAGTTTTAGAGGACCACCCCAATATCAGGCAAAGCAGTTTCATCCAGTTAAGATATCTGAGCACAGTCTTTAGATTGTGTGAATTGAAATACTTGGATGTCCAAGAGGTTGTGCCAGATCAAAACATTTGAGGATCTGGAATATAGTGGCAACACATGGCTGGATTTCTCCAGAACATCCCTCTGAGAGTTACAGACTTGCCTGGAGTATTTCAACAGGTGAAATTGTTATGCAGGTAACAATTAGAAAATAGCTGTTTCCTTAATAATACCCAGCCTTTAAAAACCTGTCATTCATTTTTTCATGAAAATGAGCAAAAGCTAACATGTTAAACAACACTTAATTTTGTTGAAAACAATCAGATGAAAAATAATTATATCATCTGGCATTACTTGGAGGGTTTTACAAAACTGATTTATGAGGGAAAAGGGAAGGTAGGGGCTTATAAGGTGTGTGTGCATGTACATACACCTCTGCCTGCTGGAAAATGTGAGACCAGGCTTCTCTGGTAGCAGGAGAGTTGTGAGATAAGTTTCTCTCATTTGAACTTGGTCCAAGTTTTAATTAGCACCCTCTTGGGTTGTGCACACTGTCTATCTGGACACACCCATTTAAATCCAACTTTTATTTTGGCAGTCACATAATAAATGGCAAGAAAATTAAAAGCAGTCCATATAAATGACACACAGAAGCATGGATGTGATGTTTCTAAATCCATTTCCTACTTTTTGACAGTTGTGGTTTGTGGACAGACAGATTTTCAAAGAGGAAGATGTTCTAACATGCTGCCTTTTCCTTTTCCCATCTGCTGAAACGTATTTTCAAGATGTGAAAAGTGCTTGAATTTTTCATATTACAACAAAATAATAATAAAAAAATTGTTGAAATTTTATATTCCTTTTTAGAATGGCAGTTATTTTTCAAGCTTTAAAGTTGGATTTGAAGTTTTAGTGTATATACCTTCCCTTACTTTCCATTACTCCATATAGATTTCCTTTGTCTTACTTTCTACATGCAAATCTAGAAAACATGTTTTCCTAATACAAACATTCCCAGTTTTTCTTATGCCTACAAAATGTGATGCAATTGTAACTGAAGGACAGCATGGCTCAAAAATGGAAAGGTAAGGGTAAATACGTTGCCTAAGATTAAAAGAAAAAGATATAGTTACAGGTGGTCTCATTAGCCTGATTTATCAAGGTTCTCAAGCAGATGACACTTCATAGTAGGTGAGGAAACAGAGCCAGAGCTTCTCATTCAGAAGAGCTGGGCTCAGTTCTTGCCTTCTCATTGCCTTTTTCCAAGTCAGTAGGAAAGCAGATTGCCCCCTCCTAATTCAAGAAAATAACCTGTCCTTACCTTACCAAGCTCCTGTGAGTGCCAGGCAGGGGTGGCTGTGAAGTCTGGTACAAGGTAAGGACAGCCCTGCAATAGATGGTGCTATTCCCACACTTCAGAATCAGGGTGTCCTGTGGTCTCTCATCTACAAGTCATCTGCTGAGAAAGTCTTGATTTTAGTTTTTTTTTTCTTCTATGATATTCTCACAAAGAGAAAGATTGAAGCACTTCCCCCCACCTTCCTCAAGTAGTATTCAGCTTCCTTGCTCTGGGGTTTTTATTTGTTACCTACTATTATCTCTCCCTACAGCAGTTTTCCTCTACTAAATCAGGTCATTATTCATCTGTTTCCACACACTGCCCTCTCTCCCTAAAGCAAGTAGAAGCTCATTCATTCCATTCAAGTATGGAAAATACATTTTCAAAATGCTACTCCTAACTGCTACGTGTCAGAATCAGCTTAACAATTTGTATCAAATCCTTTGTTCAGAAGACAAAAGAACCAGCAAAGAGGATAATGGATTACCCACTGTCATGTCTCATCTGGAAGTTATCTAAAGGCTGCTTTGATAAGTAGAGTGAGAGTCGTTGGTGTGACTAATGTTGCACCATTATATTGCTATAACCTGTAAAACACAGAGATACCAGGATCAAAAGAAACACTGCTACAGAGCATCCAAACTGGATAATAGCAGTGAAGGAAACACTGGCATCTTATCCATTACATATATTGCATTGATATAAAAAAATTGATTTTTCTAGTGTGAGGTATTAGAAGCCTTTATACAAAATAGCTGCTTGTTGATGAGGAGTTAGATGTTTTTAGCATGACATAAGAGATTAATTCGATGAATATAGACATACTCAAACAGAAACCTTATTACTTGGTTGTCTTGAAGAGACTATAATAATATGTACTTCTGTCAAAGAATGTAGATATCAGCATTTAACTACAGAGATATTCAGGGTAATGCACTGTCTTCAGCTCTGCTGATACCTGCCTGTAAAGATGTAAATCCACTGATCAACCATTTCCTGGGCAGTTACAACAGGAATCAACTCAGAGTAGCTATTTTAAGTAGCTTGTAAAAACCTCCTCATTAAGAAAAAAAAAGGTCAAAAGTCAATCTAGTAACTTTTCAAAGATTTTGCCAAAAGCCTAAAAAGGATTTTGGTGCCATCTTTGTCTTCCTTCTCCTGGTTAAAGAAGCTGTGATATACAATAGCAGGTGTTCAACTCAATCGACCCAAACGACAGAATAGTATTAGTTAATGTGTCCTATTAGCTCTATGCACTGTTTTTTTCTTTCCCTGTTGTACATTGTGGTGTCTGAAACACCCAAATCTGTCACAATCCTTTCAAAATCTCCTTAGAACAAAGTGGTGAACCCAGATATTCATAAGAATTGTTTCATGGATTTTGTGTTCCTGCATTTACCAAATATCTTTTTCCCTTAAATTAATCATCGTTCTTAAAGACTTCGAAGAAAAGAACAAGAAAAGTAAGTTTATATATAAATAATCCAGGAAATAGATTGTAGCAATAAACTCCAGGAAATATTCATGGGCGAGAGGGTCAACAGAAGATAAGCAGTGACCCTGAAGTAATAGCACATTATGGTTTTCAGCTCCAATATACTTAGTGCAAAGGAACAAATTGATTTTTTTAAAGCTTTGAAAATTAAACCCACCACAGTAAAAGTGTTTTATTATACAGCACCCAAAAAAAATGGAAATCCTGCCATAAAAGCCAGTCAAGTAAAGCCAAACGTTGCCACAGAAACAGAAGGCAAGATTCTTTTCTTCTTATTTCAGGTAATTCCTCCTTAGGGCTGTGATTCCCTAATTGGTTTATTGCTACCACTGATGGCATTTGGCCTAGCTCTGGGGCCCAGTGCAGTGTGACACTACAGAACTAACTTTCTCTTGGAAAAGGGGAAGTTGAAGGATGAGTTCTGAGATGAAACAGAAGGAGAAATGAATTGAACAATTTATTCTTAAAATTAATAAAATTTAAAGTCCCATTTCAATCTTATCACACATATTCTTAAAATCTCAAGATAGAGTACCAAAAGCCAACATCTATATGCCTAAGGCATGTCCCATAGTGTCTGCACAGGAACTCCTCACTTCTACATAGAGCATGTATCACCTACCTCTAAGTAACTTAAAGCCAGGCATAGAGTAGTCCTGCTTTATCAGTCCCTTCATCTCAGAGCTGCTTTTCTCCCTTTTGCAGGGAAATCCAGACACCAGTTCAGCCTCTCTTTCAGGCTGTAACCTGTGTTAGCCTGCTGATGCCTCCTGCCCTGGGTAGGGCCCCTCTCCCCACTAAGCTACTTCAGCAGCTCTAGAGGTGGCTGAGGTATGACCATCCATCACCTTTGCACAAGCTGATTTTTGGCTTTTATAGCATCTGCCCCTCATTAACTGCTTGGTAGAGGGAAAAGCAGGAGGAGAGTGGACTGGGGTGTTATTAACGTGTTCACTGCTGAGCTGTAAGTGTACATGCTTCATCACAGTCTTTGGTAGCTCCAGCTGGTGTGACTAGGGGAAGAAGTTTCTAATTGTCAGATAAAAAATGGCTGAAAAGTTTTTTTAGCTCAGTTGTATTTTTGCATAAAAATTGCCAAAATGGTTAAGTTAGCAGGAACAGAGAGTTTAAGGTGGCATGATGTCGTTCACTTGCATTGGTACTTGTCTCAGTAGTCATTTCTTGAAATCAAATCTTCCTACATTTGTAGCTCACAAAGAAGTGTGTTTGAGGTTTAGAGGTGTTTGAGTCTTTTGAAGTGTGGTATATATCTGTTAAGAAAACCTGAAGTATCTTTTTATTTTTTTTACCATTACTCGGAAATATCGATGCTAAAAGATCTCATTCTACTTTTTGATTGATTGCTGTGGTTATGAAAAACCAAACAATTTCCTTGGCTCTGAATTGATCATGTATTAAAAAAGCTGTCAGGAAAGTAATTGCATTTTAAAATGTATAAAACATGTGCAAATTTGTGTTTATCTGTATGAGTTCTTATGTGTCTGTGTTCCATGCTTAGAAACAGAATAGGAAGAAAATACATTTCAATTAACAAACCACCTTTATTCTGGGCACATGTAGGACCCAAAATATAACAGCTGGGGGGAACTATCTAAAGCTGTGCTGAATATTGTTCCTTATACAATAACATGGAACTATATTCCAATTCCCTCCTTCCCATTTATTAAATAATGTGCAGCACAAGAATAGAAGAAAAAAAAGTCTGAGTGGTCAGGACTCAGAAGGTAAATAAAGTCAACTTTTAGACAATGTAATAAAATCATCTATTGGAAATAATGCTGGAACAGTATCTCAAATTGAATTTTTAAAATATATATCTAGATGCCAAATATAGTTTTGTGTGCTGTGAGGATAGACGTATCTTGAATCTCTGCAGACACAAAGAAACACTGCAGAATTTGGTGGATTTTCTGCAATAGGTTCAATTAACCCTGCATTGTAAGGCACTGCACATCCAGTCTCTGACAACAGGAAAGGCATAGACAAGTACACATTGCGTTGTCTGGGTTCTTATTTCCAGATGGCAGCATCCTTTCACAGGCTACTTGCTATTTATTCAAGCAACACTTGCATCTTTGAGTTTCAAAGCTTTGGGAGGAAAAGTAACTTCTTTGTCATTTATTACTTCCAAGCTAAATCTTTGTTCAGCTGTATCTACTGCTGGTGTTAACTGAGGACACCAGTTAAGAACCATCAGAACCAAGGGGAAGTGGTGTCTCGCTGGTTTGTGGTCTGGAGCAGGCACTGGACCCAGAGGAGCCAGAGCAAAGCACTGTGTTCATTACTTCACCATGTGGCACCTTTGGTCCCCAGCTCCATCAGGACCTGCAGCCACTTGGAAATGGGATGCAAAGGTTGTCAATCACAAGCCTGGAAGTGCTGGACTCAGGCAAATCCCTGTGGTGCAGGCTCACAAGCAGTGTCCCAGCAGAGCAGGCTGTGCAATGAGTGAGGCACTGCTCTGTGGAAGGTGTGGGGGAAGTCACCAACCAAGTCTCCCTGAAAAGTAAACCAGGTGAGCCAGTTCCAGAGGAAGATGCTTTCCACCAGGCAGCACACTCAGGAGAAGCAAGCAAGCCTTTTGGTGAGAAGTCCTGAGGGGAAAGGGGCATCTGCCTTTCCGGAGCCTTCTAGCCCTTAGCCACACACCTGCAAACCCAAATTGTTAAATTTGAGTTCATAGAATAAAAGTCCCTTCCTAGAGCTGATTTTGGATAATAAAATAACTTCCTTCAAATCTCTGATGAGGACTGGGTCTTGATGTCTGATGCCTGCTTCTGAAAGACATTTCTTCAGATGATGAAGAAGGCATTTTCTTTCAAGGGATTAGTCATGAAATTACATGATGGATAAGACCCAGAAATCAACATCCCTATGCAGCAATCTTTTGCCTCTGATTGTCTGGCAGTGAATCTCACATTTACTCTAAAAATATGTATTTTCAAGAGAATTTAGCTTGCCCTTGCCTATGTACTTTTGTGAAAAATGTGTAGATATGGGGTCGACAGTTATTTTGTTTTGCCTCTCACTCCTTCCCACCAGAAGAGTAACGAAGTCTAGGAATCCACATCTCACCATTCTGAGAGAAATGCACGAACCAACAGGTAATTTTCCTGCCCATATTTGTGAACATACATGCTGGCAATGCTTCATCCTCTGAGGGGAAGTTCAGCATGATCTGGTCACAAGATTGGTGCAAGGAGACTGAAATTTTCACAGGTCTCAGGCAGAATATTTGGCTTTACGTGCTTGGATAAAGTTGTCTCAATTATTGTGTTGCACTCCATAAACCTAAATCTTTACATCTGGAGAAGGGAGGGAGATCCAGACTTGTACTCTGCCTCAGTTCCCACATTTAAAGTGAACCTCAACTACTGACTGCCTACCCAATAGTTTCATTATGGATCAACCATCTAATAAGGATATTCTAATGTTAGGGGCCATATAAGTTCTTTAAATTGTTATGAAAAATTTAAAAATTAAGGTAGAATATTAATTTTTTTTTATCAAACTCCCTGACAGCATGCAGGGATCACAGTATGTTACCCAGTGAGACTATCTGTATGGATAGCTGTCAGTTCCAGGAATTATTAATTCTTATTTCCACCTGTAAAACTAGAAAAAGGCTTAGCAGAAATGTAATATTGTTTTCAAACCTGAAGAAGATTTAATTTCTTTTGTATCTGGGCATTTCTCTTTTCTGCTAGTTGAATAGTATCACATTTTCTTTTAGTGAGGGTGAAAGGAGAAAATCATGGATCACGCCGGGGCTGTAGCTGCTCTCATTTCCCTTGCTCTGTTCCCTCTCTGTGCTGGTCTTGCTGTGAGCAGTAGCCCCATGTGAGCACGCTGCTTCTTCCTCCGGGGGGAGCAGAGACTCAGGGGTTTGGTGGATGCAGCTACGGGGCTTTGTTAAGGGAAGAGATTTGTGTGCTAGAGGTGGTTATGGGGAAGGAAAGGAGGGAAAGGAAAGAAGGAGGTTTTTGAGACAGTGACTGGGCAGGAGGAGTCCTTTAGGGAAGCAGGAGAGCAGTGTTTGTGTTAGGTTCCACAAGGCATGCACGGACACAACAACTCAGGCGGTCCCTTCTGACTCCCACACACCAGAGATGCACACCGAGGGATGGGGGCTGCGGGTTGAAATGAAGGGGTTTAGGGGTGTGAGCTGGATGAAGGTGAGGGTAACTGTTGTGACAAAGGAAAAAAAACTACTCAGTCATTAAACAGTTAAGAACAGCTGCTTTACCTGCTCAGACCTTTAGTGCTTAAGGCAGTTAAGAAGTAAATCATAGCAATGAAATTTAAGGATGTCTTCTGGTAAAACTCAAGCAAATACCTTCAGCAGATGCTTAAAAGTTACACATGTGCTTAAAAACATCACTGGATTTCCCCCTTGAATAGAACTAGTCTGAAATATGTCATTTACTGTAGCTCCATAAGTAAAATTTGTGCTTCTCACCATTCCATGGCAATTAAAGAGAAGCTGATAGGCACTCCAGCTTTTAGAGGATTTAGTAAGACCAGCTAATATCTATTACTGCTTAGGAAAAGCTAGTTTCATATAAGAACAGAATTTTGTGTTTCTGAGAATGCATATTATTATTTTAGTAGTTTTATTATATAATACCCTTTAATGCAAAATTAATCCTACCTAAGAGTATCTATGATTGTTCACATTCTATAATCACCAATTAGTATTTTCTGACAATTTATGGTATCACTAATCACACGAAAAATAACCAAACTGTGGCCATGGATTGTCTTACATGGTTTATATAACCTTGATTTTGATGGCACTGCACTAGAATGACTGACATGACTAAAATTAAGCAAAGCTATGTACTTTGCTGTAGTAGGATCAGAAGAAGGCTTGCTAAGGCATTTCACTGGAGTCCTTGTGTTAGCTGTAGAACCAGTATACCTGCTCTTTTTTGATCAATCACAGACATGTCGTACAAATGTACACTAGAAACTGGGCTACTCAATCTGTAATTACATGTTGCACAAAACTCCAAAGTCTATTTTTACTGTTTTTAAGGGTTTCTATTAAAGTTAAATGGCAACAATGGACAGCTTTCCTTTCCATTGCGAAATAAATTTTAAAAGTTAATGTCATAACAAAAAGATTAACAGAAAATTTAAAGAGCTATTAGTTGCACTGATTTTTTTATTAGACTACTCTTAGAATTCAGTTGAACACATACCCCAAAATACAATATAAACTACATATTCTATATAACATTTACAAATAATGCATAAAATATATAAACAAGAATAGAAGATAGTAATATATTGTGCATGTATGAAAATTAAAATTTATTTACAATTTAGATTGTGAGGATATTGTTAAAGGAATTAGTTTCACAAGGAGTTGCTAAATTTATACAAATAGAATATATTCTAAAAAATACCAGTGCCTAAGTGTTTCTTCTAGACAAGATATCTTTAGCAGTAATGATGGATTTTTAATTATTTTAAAATTTATTCATGATTGTTAAGGTCAAGAGTTCCCAATGTGCAAAACTGTCCTTCAACATGGCTCAGATCAAATATTTTGGGCATTTCCTTTGGGCAGTTTGCCATTGTTCTATTGGATTGGAAGTCACAGCAATTTGACTGGTATGTCTTTTAATCTCTTTTTCCCCCCTTAGCTATTGAAAGCAAGTACTGTTGTATCTGTACTGCAGCTGAAGCAATTTTGCAATTGAAAACTTGCATGTTTGCTTTCTGCTTACACAATAATCTATTTTGATACAGTGTTCTGTTGACTGCTGCATAAAGTAGCAAGTGCTATCACCCCAAAAAAGTACAGCTTTAAAAGAATAGTAATACTTCTCTGTTATCTTGAAAAGGCTGTCTGTGTGATTTATATTGCTGGCAGTGTATTAAATGTGTCATGTGGGTGTCAGAGAAGTACAAAATATCTTCTGTTATATAGGCTCCTCCTGTAAGTCTGTTCTTGGGTCCTCCTTAACATATTTACTTTTTTAGCATAATATAAATGGAAACATGGCGTGAAGTACTTTTACAGTGCACTTTAAATCTGTAGTGAATAATTTCCTAATATAAAGTAGTCATAGCAATATGCACTCACTGTTCACATATTATTAAGGACAGAATGTGTCATGAAACTTGAATCTATATAAAGAAAAATGGTTAAATGAAAAAGAATTTCTCCTTAGTGGGCTATTTTTTTTCTGTCCTCAAATGTTTCTTGAGGAATTTTAATTCACTACTTAAAGCACTCATTAAGCAAATTTTTACATTGTATGGTATTGTCACTCTCTGGAACACTGTTGGTCTTTTGGGCATAGTTTCAAACAGATTAGGCCATTTTAATAGATTAAAGCCAAAACCAGAACCATCTGTCCCCATTCCCGTGTCTGCAAACCATGTCTCTCCCAAAAGTAAGCAAGCAACCAATCAATCTTTTATTTTACTGCCTCCATTTCTCCACCAAGTCACTTGAGCCTTTCTAATGGCAACCCTATTAGAGGTGTACCCCAAAAAAAGAGTGAATTGGGGCATTTCTGATGAGTAAACCACAAAATACAGAGATACAAGTAATTTTCCTTCATGTGAACTATAACCTTTTTATTTAGGAAAGAAGAATCTGCTAACAAGAATACCATTTCAGACAGAGTAGAGCTTTTCTTACTAAGTTAAAACTTATGGGGGATTTGAGTATACCCTGTTAAAAAAACAACCAACCAACCAACCAACCCAAACTCCACATATTTTCTCATTCTGAAGATACCACTTTCATAAGCTATATTGATAGATTATTAATATGTTTGTGAAAAATATTCAGAATTGTAGATATTTCATTCTGTTAGGTTCTTGACATTGGAGAGACAGAAGTTCTACAGTCAATAATTCTGGTACCTGCACACCAAGTATGTATCCAGCTTCCAAAACTGTTTGGTTTTCACCCTTTTCCAGATTCCCACACAGACTCACAGAGGATATTTGGAATTGAAAGGGACCCACAAGGTTCATTGGCTCCAGCTCCTAAGTGAACAACCCATAAGGATAGTGGTACCAAGGGTCTTTCAATGGGACTCAAAGTCTTGAAACTTCATTGAAGTGATTGTGCTGGTTTTGCATGGCCAGGTTTCTGGTAGCAGGGGGGCCACAGAAGTGGCTCCTGTGAGAAGCTGCTGGAAGCTTCCACCACATCCAGGAGAGCCAATGGCTGATGGCTCTGGAGATGGACATGCTGCTGGCCAGGACTGGGCCAGTGAGAGAGGTTCCTAATGCCTCTGTGATAGCAGATTTAAGAAGGAAATCAAAACAAAGTGCAGTTTTTTCCTAGCCAGAGAAGAGGAGGAGGTGAGAACATGTGAGGGAAAACAACCTGGAGACACCAAGGTCAGTGGAGAAGGAGGGCCAGGAGGTGCTCCAGGGGCCAGAGCCGAGATTCCTCTGCAGGCTGTGGTGCAGCCCATGGTGAAGCAGCTGTGCCCCTGCAGCCCATGGGGATCCACAGAGAGTGCAGAGATCCACCCGCAGCCCCTGGGGATCCACAGGGAGTGCAGAGATCCACCCACAGCCCGTGAAGGAGGTGCCCATGCTGGAGCATAGAAGACTATGAGCCTGTGGGAGACCCATGGAGAGAGAGGGCCCTGCTTCCAGGCTGGAGCAGCCTGCCCTTGGAGGGCTGCACCCCATGGAAGGAGAGCCCCACGCCACAGCAGTTTTGGGAGGGCTCTGTGCCCGTGGGGTGAATTCATGCAGCAGCAGTTTTGAGAGGACTGCTGCTTGTGAGATTGGAGAAGTTCACAAAGAACTGTTTCCCATGGAAGGGGCCTCATGGTCTCACAGGGGAAAAACCCTAACCTTAAACCTCTCCCTGAGTAGGGGAGGAAAACATAAGGTGATGAAGTGAGCAAACTCCCACCTTCTTTTCTCCCTGCACTGTCGGTGGGAAGGAGAGAGGAGCTGGGGGAAGAAAAGGTGGTTTAAGGGCTTATTTTACCTCTCATTATCCTACTCTGATTTTATTAGTAATAAATTCACTTTTTACCTTTAAGTTGAGCCTGTTTTGCCCCTGGAGTGTTTTCTCTCAGTTCTTATCTCAACTCATGAAGCCTTCATTAAATTTTTCTCTCTCCTCTGCCCAGCTGTGGCAGGGGAGAGTGATCGAGTGGCTTTTATGGATGTCTGGCATTTGGCCAGTGTCAAACCACAACAGTGACATTGAAGCCTAAGATTTTCTCTGACTAGAAGAATTAAAAGTTCTGTCTAATCCTGTTATCTAAGCATTGCTGTTTTACAGGCAATGGGGGCAGTCTCTGTGCTGGTGTAAAGTTCTGGGCTAACCAGTAGATAATCAAAGTGATAGATGAGCTCCAGAACCGTGTCACTTAAACCAGAAAAGTAAGTATAACTCTCTTATTGCAAATTCATACTGAAACAACAAAAATTCAAAACCAAACTTGTCTATCTTATTGTTATATGGTTGCATTGTTGTGTGTCAAATGGAAGAGCATTAATTGTCTGCAATGAACTGTCCAGGAGAGTATTCACCCAAACAACAGGCAGAGCACAGCACTCAGCACACCAGATAGCATAGGGTGATGGAGGAAAACAGCAATACTTCAAATGTCTGTGATGGTGAGATTTAGGTACAGACCCTTCACCACAGTTTGGAACTATCTGAAAATTATTTGATCTAAAGAAGCAAGTCTGTTCCATGAGAAATTACAATGAAACAAAGATAAAACAAATTACTTGAAACACCGAGATTAAGAGTTTTAATCCAAATTTTGGCTATTAAATAAGAGTTTCTGAACGTGTCTGGAATTTCTTGAGGTCCAAGGACTGCAGTTTCCTTTGACCTCAATAAGATTTATAGGTAATTGAAATTCTTGAAAATCAGGTGACATTATTCATGATAATCAATATAGTAGTACCTGAGGACCAAGGAAGCCTTGAGGAATTTGCAATGCAATATATAAACTAGAGATAGCATGGAAGGTAAGTGTAACTTAACCAGCATGATTGAAATAAGTTTCCTATTTGATCAAAACTGCATTTCTCTTTCATGTAGAAAAGAGAATAAGTGAAGGGTTGAATGACCAGGGTGAGAATATAAGAAAGAGGATAAAAAGGCATATATAAAGATTGAAAAGCTGAAAAAGATGGAAAGACTGAAAGCTGAAATCAAGAGCCCATTGGCACAAGAAAATAAAAGTTCAGCCAAAAGCACAGACCATTTTCTGAAGATGCAGAGGTTCAGAAATATACACATTTTCTTGCCTTTCCTCATGGCAGCTACTGTGTGTTTGTGTATGGAAGTATGATTAATTTGTGTCTGGTTAAAGTATATAATGCAGGCTCAACTTAATTTTAAATAACAAATATGTGCAACTTGATTAATCAGTTCCATGGTAAAAGAAATCAAATATATATGTGCAACTTCTTCAGTGGGAGATTTTATATTTTCTCTGGTAAGACTGTAAATATTTGCAGAGTGCTCAGCACAGGAAGGACATGGACTTGCTGGAGAGGGTCTAGAGGAGTGCCACACAAATAATCAAAGGGGTGTAATACCTCTCCTGTGAGAAAACCTGAAAGAGTTGGGGTTGTTCAACCTAGAGAAGGCTCTGTGGAGACCTCTTTGAGCTGTTCAGTATGTAAAGGGGCTTGTAAGAAAGATGGGGACAAAGCTTTTGTAACACCTGGAGGAATAGGACAAGGGGTAATGGTTTTATAGAAGAGGATTGAGTTAGACTGAACATAAGGAAGAAATTTTTTTAACATTAAGGTGGTAAAACACTGGCACAGGTTGTCCAGAGGGATGGGCAATATCCCAACCCTGGAAACATTCAAGGCCAGGCTGGACAGAGCTCTGAGCAACATGATTTAGTTGTCCCTGCTCCTTACAGCAGGGTTGGAATAGATGACCCTTAAAGGTCCCTATCAAGCCAAACCATTCTATGATTCTATGATTTTATTTCTTTTCATTTGAGATAAAAAACTGTACAACAGCCTGAGATCTGTGTATGGTGTGCATTGGGTATGCACTTACATTTCACTTTCATTTCCAGAGAGCTTTTCAGGAGTGTATGAGGTGGTAGTTTAATAGCTATTTATAGGAGGATGATGAGCTAAATATAAGGAGTGAGCCCACAGGTCTACTTATAGGCAATATTTTGTGAAATTACTTCCTCTTAGTGATTTTTCTAGAATTCCCATTGGCATTGCAAATTAAAAGCTTTGGTCATTTTTTTTTTCAGGTAAATGCCTGAAGAATTTTCTCAGGATTATTTGCAGTGAACTTAGAGAAAGAATATGTTAGCTTACTCTTTGATTTGTATCTGTAAGTAGGAAGTGGGTCATTAAAAGAATAGAAATATGAAAATATTTCTATTCCTCAATACCTAATATGTTGAATATTTACTGATTTACTGATTTACTTGCTTCTCATCATTCTACCCCATACATAATTGAAGAGAGTTTTGTTGAAGTTGAACTAAATAGGATTTTTCTTGTATCTATTTCTTAGTAGAAAAGTTAAACACAGTCATGCAAACAGAAAAATAAACTGAGACTGAATCCAAATGTTCTTTTCAATGTCTCCTTTCAAATCTTTTAACTGTGAGAAACCGATCCTCAAGAGAAAGTTCACAAAGCTAGTAAATTAGGCAGATTTTAGAGGAATTTAGAGTAGCATTTAATGTGTTGCTAGCCTGCAGGAACAACACTTCATAGAATTGCCTCAACTGATTAACATACAAAGGAAGTTACATGTATTACCAGAACTTTCAGCCTAAGCATCCTTTGGCCACTGCATTTTCTCAAGGGTGTCCAGAGAAACCTCCTGCAGGCTAAGACACCTAAACAGGAACTGCAAAGTAATTTAATCCTTATCTTCTGGATATTCTAAATTGGTATAGGAGTGTGTATCTAGGAGTATACTCCTAGGAGTGTATTCTTTTACCCTTTTGTTTGGTTTCGTGTCAGTAGGAATTTTGTGTATAAGCTCAAGGCAGCACATAGCCCTGAGAGTCCTACTTACCTCTTCAATTTATTACATGAATAAACACGTTGTTACTATGAATCCAGACCCTTTTTACAAAAAGATGCAAATCTTTATTAATTCCATGATGAATCATGACTCACATCGAATACTTTAACTACTAAAGTAGCCATGATACACAGTTGCACTGGAGACCAATTGTAGTATTGTGCTTATTAATGTCCACTTCTGTCCATGTGAATACCAAATACATTACTAATGTATTAGTAATGCTCTTGAATAGCATGTTTCCAACACAGCTGTATGTTGGTGCTCAATTGTATTCTAAGCCTTGGATATCAATACAATAATAACATTGACTAAAGCTTTACAAACTCTCATATCATGTGGATTGTAAAATACTTGTCACAGAATGGTAGTGTTTTATGACCTGAATAAAGTGGTTGAGAAAAAGAAAAATTAGTCACTTGAAGAAGTAGGACTCAAAGACTAAAATCAAGACCAAAATGAAAACAGGTTTCTTTTAAGAAAAAACAGTTACTTATTATTACTTCTAAATTATTTAGGCTTAGCATCTCAAACTTTCAAAATATGCAGAAAAAATTAAAGCACTAGATTATCAGGGTTTTTTTGTTCTCCATAGCTCTATGCTAATCATTGTGCTGAGTGTGAACTGACTTTTTCCTCCTGTTATGAGCAACCAAAGTCTTTGTTCTGAGAATGATCACATAATTACACAGAAGATTAAAGAATTCCCATGAATAATTTGTGCTCATTTCTCCCTGTTAAACCCATTTAACCCAGTTGAGCGTGCCTTGCTGACTTGCTTCAGAGACTCACATTTTCATTAGAAAAGTAGAATACTCACCCTCCCCTGCAGCTGATAACTTTTTCTGGCTTATCTTGTTGCTTAAACATTTCCCTGAACTTGACCAGCTCTTCTCCAAAGCATAATTTAAGCATTCATAAATAAATTATTAAATTAAAAATTAGCTCCTTTTATGAAGAAATAGTAAAAAGAAAAGGTAAATCTTAAAAAAATTCATTGAACTATCAGAATTGAAAATTCCTTCTAGTAGTTGGAATCAATGTTGGGAGATGTATTTTAGCTTTTGGTGCATGGGGGGTCAGAGGACTGAAGGAAATTCATTGTCACATCACAAGTTACTCTAGTTTACCTCCTACACCCAATTTTCACCACCTGAACACTAAGTCAAGCTTTATGTTCTTGTGTCTGGGCTGAACACTATATTGCTTTTTGGTTGTATTAAGATGAGGGCAAAAAATGTGGTTTTATAATAAATAGTAAATAAGCTGTGAATTCCTGGTGTGTTTAAGGTTATGTTCTGATCTATTCCCCTGTCCCCCTTTAGTATTGAGTATACCTTGAGTATTGTAATAAAAGTAAAATGCAAACCGACCAAGACTAACATGCTCTACAGTTTATCATTTACAAATATCCTGTAGAAAAGTGCCCATCTTTTTTAAGCCTTTTATTATTTTTTTGAGCATGAAATATATCCCTAAGAATGATTATAGCTGCAGATGTTAAATTAAAATCCAGATATGAATATTAACTTGTCTGACATTTGTGAAGGTCTGTGGATGTCTGCTGCAGGAACGTGCACATTATGGCCACCCTTCTGATCAGCTGCATCCCTGCTTTCAAATAAAAAGGGGCTACAGCATAAGAGCTACAGCTGATGAAGTGGTAACACTCTAGGAACAGTTTAGAGTGATGTTACTATGCAGATTCTTAACATTCCCTTCCTTTGCTGCACTTTGTACTTCATCCTCACACTCAATTGTGAACAATTTCCTGTTCAGAAGCCTTTGTAACTGACTGGTACCTTGGAGAATAAATTACTGTCTTTAAGTTCCCAGCAGAGGGGGAATACTGTTCCATGTCAGGTGCCTGAGTTCTCAGGCTGTAATCTATATGGAGCAATACAGCCCACAGTTGATTTTTCTGCTTAGGTGCTTAGGAGCTTCCATTTTTGTTCTCATACGAATTCTTCCCACCCCTTCTCCCACTCTTCCCACACACAAACTGAAAATGAAAAACAGAACATGTCAGTTTTTGACAGATGCATTACTGCAAGTTATATGTATTTATTAAGCTCTTTCTGTCTAATTTGTACAAACAGAGGGGTCTGGAAAATGATTGTGTATTAGATAGCATTTCTGTGCACACTCGTAAGGAAGATTACCCAGTGAAAATCTTCCTATTACATACATATATTAATCAAATTTGGAGTTAATTAAAACAGTATGAATGGGATACATATTATTAAATCTAGACATCTCCACTGCAGACATAATGTCTAGACTGTTTTTACAGGCAACAGAAAGAATGAGGAGCTGCTAGAATTCAATGTACTGCATTCTAGGGTAGGCATCTACCTGAGAACAAGATTAATTCAACCCCTGCCAAATTGATGGCTACAAAAAGTGGACATTTTTTGTAGCTTCAGTCTTTATATATGGCAGCATGTCTGATTAAGATGCAGCGGATCAGATCAAAGCTCTCAGTAATCCAAGAGCCTATCTCCAGCTGTGTGAGATACAGAAACAGGTAATGAAAAAGTCAAAAGCTGTGCCTGAGGCCTCAGCCACAGCTGAGCAAATAATGAAGGAACTGTAAAGGGGAGCTGAGGACACCTTTGGCTTCAGAATGATCTCAGCAGACATATGCATGGCACGAGCTGGAGACAACTTAATGAGGGTAATGATGTCAAGGAGGAACTGGGTGCCACCAACACCATGGAAACAACTACAAATACATTTAGGCTGAAAAGGACTTCTGGATGCCATCTAACTCATCCTTTGGATAAAAACCATAATAACTTCAAAATTAGATCGTGTAGCTGATCACTTTTACCACTGCATAATCATCAGGCTGCTGCAGGCGAAACAGGGCAAGGATGAGAGAACGTCACCATCAGCAAACTTCCATGGGCTTATCCACTACAATGAGCAGCAGATGCAGGAAAATGTGCAGCAAATGTGGGGCAACCGTGCAAAACACAGGTACAGCTGCACCAGTGCAACCACTGAAACCAAAGGGGAGCTCTGAACAAGGTTTGAGGCCCTCAGTACTGGCAAGGACAGAGGTACACAGCCCCACGTGGTACTTCAGGTTCTGCAAACACAAGATAAGATCCTGCTCCCCTTCAACACCTCTTCCAAAACTGCAAAGGAGCAGTAGCCAGTGGCAGATGTGGAGGCAAGTACTGGAAGAAGCTGCAAATACAGTGATCCTTTCTAAGGCAAGATCTGGCCATCTGTGTATGAAACATGATTATTGATATGTACCATAAATATATCTTGGATTGAAATGAAGCTTAGCCAAATCCAAGAGACATGGTTGCTTGTATTCTTTATGACTGTGAAACCTCAGAAGCAAAACAACTATAGACCACACTGAAAGTAGTACTGGGTTTTGTAAAAGTTTGTTTTGTAGTTTAGTTCTGCTGTTACCTTGGATCATTAATGTATAAACATGTTTAATGTAGACTAAGTATAGTGTTCATTGTCTGTAGAGAGTATCCCTCTTCTAATTTATTCCCAGAAAACACGTCACTTGGAAATGTAACTTTTATCACATAAAGTTTATGACAATAGCAGCATAATCTTACAGAGGGTATTTAGTCAGGGGATATTATAAACTGGAAGAAGAAATCTATGTAGAAAATTTTAACAATATTTTTTTCCTGTATATCTATGTTCTGTATAGTTACTTCAGACTTGTTCTTTAGATTTTGAAATTGAAACTGTGGAAAGGATGACTGAGAATATGAATTCTATTAATTTGCTTTAAAGTATTGAAAAATTTTAGAAAATTTAATAAAATGTAAAGTTTTTTTTCATAAACATTTCAATCTGGGGCTATTAGTCAGCTGAAACAACAACCATATATTGAATATAATCAAATCTGTTATTCTTCATGAAATAAAAGAGAAAAAAAATAATTGAAGTTCAGGAAGATCAAAAGTCTGAATTTCAGCACTTTCTTTGTAAACATTCTATCAGTTATAAAAATTGAAAATTATTTTGGTGAAAGGCCTACCTTGTTTCAGAGATTATCAAGAAGAGTCACAGTTCTCTCAGGAGATAATTACTGATGAGTAATAAGATGTTCCCTGAGTTCTTTCAAAATAATTCTTTATAATCATCTACTTTTATTTGGGACATTAAAATATGAATACCATAAACAGTAAAATAAATATGTTTTGTTTCATAAGGGAGAATGTGATAAAATCCTACCAATGTTAATTTTATCCTTTTCATTACTGTAATTTTTTACAGATACACATAACATGACAGAGTAAATGGAGATTTGAGAACTATAGCATAACCAGCATTTTAGTGTTTAATAAAATTCTGCAAGCAGTGCTAGTCTATTGCAGAATAAATGAGAATTTGAGTACGTGGGCTTTGTCCATGTAGGAATGTTCAATGCCTGTTTATAATGTGGAAATCAATCACCTCACACAGATTTATCAAAATATCAGAGTTCAGGAGCTGGAGGCACTTGGCACTTTCCTGGATCAAATGTATTCTCTGTGTCTCAACCTAACAGGTACAAATAAAATAAGAAAATTCTGTATTTCAGTCATACGAATCTTGTTTCAGAAAGAAAACAGCATGTGTGATCACATTTCCTTATTTAAAACCACAATGAGTAGCATTTGGTAACTTTCAGCTAGATGGCATTAAGACAGGTGTGTGTGTGAATGCAGCAGAGAGGCACTTAGGAGCATATTGCTGGAAAGGTATGGGGAGAATGATGGGCAAACATCACACCTTGTTATTTCTACTACTCATGACACAACACATCAGTCAGACAAAAAAAAAAATATAAGTCAAAAAATAGTTCTGTGGCCTCACGTAGAAAGATACATAGATATACAGAAAGATATTTAGTGATATAGGAAGATGTAAGTTATGGTTATATTATGAAGAAAAAGTGAAAGAAAAACAAAACACCAGCAAACCCAAACCAAGAAGCCCTGTGTATAATGGAATGAAGGCAGGCATCAGTCTGCTTTTCTGTCTGGAGTCTCCAAAGTCTAATAAATGTCAAGCAATTCAGCTTTCCCTGAATGAAGGTATTAACAGAGATACCATCTACAATGCAGATGTCTGTTTTCATACAATTTGTAGGAGTTTACTAACTTTAAAACTTGCCAATGGGTTTAAAATTAAGCAGGCTGTAGAAATACAGTAAGGGAGAAAACACAAGCACAGCAGGAACACTTAAGCCTTCAAGCTAAAAATGATGATCATGTAAAGCAAGTGGGTATTATGGAAGATGACATTTTGTCAGGTTATTTAAAGTGTAAACGCTGTTAGAAGCTATGCCTGGTACCACAGAGGATGACAATCACAATCACAAGGGGCTCCAAAATTCCTCCCTGATATCTTTCTCGTGGAGCCATGGACTGACATAAGTTTCAGCTGTGTGGGCAGCCAACCTATTCAGCAGAAATATGGTTTCCTGAACATGGCAGTTTCCACCCTCTGTCAACAACTAAGCTGAATTTATCAGGGCACTGTCGTCAGCACTACAGAACTGTAGAGCTGACCAGAGGGAAATTTGGTCAGATGTAACGATCAAGGTTAATAATAAAAACATTTTTTAAAAAAATAAGTGTGTATAATAGTACGTCACATAGATGAATCACATGCTGAGCCAATATTCAAACCCATGATTCATGATCACTCGATTTAGGTCAATGTGTTTCTAATTTTATGAAGACTTTTCTTTTGCTTCTGCATCTTGGAACACTAAAACAGTAAGCTATAATCCCTTTCTAATGCAAAATTACAGAAATATTTAAGTCATCATTTCTCAAGTAATGGGCATAAAATTTTGATTCCCAAACCTTAAGAATTTGGATTTGATTAAATATTTTATTAACATACTGGAATTTTGAACTGCACAAATGTGTAATGAATTCATAGTTATAAGTATCAATCTCTTTCTGCACCAACAGAAATGACAGAAGACTGTACATAGTTATGTATGGATTCCATTTTTAACATATTTTCTAAATGTAATTGTTTTAATAAGAGTTATTCTGTGATGAGTTATTAATTCGTATTTCAAATACTACACTATCATGGCACACTTCCAGATTCTACAACTAATCTTTAGGCAAGGAGTTACAGTTACTCTTGATCCTGTTTTATGTTTATGATTTCAAGGAGCTACATAGTTTCTCCATGTCTTCTGCTGCTACACCATAGAGAGGATTTGGAAAAGAATTAGCATTCATATCTTCAGTAAATGGATGCTAAAAGAAAAAAGATAGAATAAAATTTAAAATACAAGTAATTAATATTTTTAAATTACATACAAATGGCTGGAGATTCATTACAGAAGTAACATATTAAACTATAAAATCTCTAAACATTTTTAGACCAGACTTGCAGCTGATAAAAGTTAACATAGCTCCACCAAAAAAATTACCTACCACCTGATCAAGTTATTTAACCTATTTCTGCATTGTTTCCACCTTTTTCCCCTTGTCTCCAGAGCCCTTGTTCTAATACACATTTAGTGTTATTTCAGGGCAATCTGTGTACACCAGTGTAATTGCAGTGGGTCGCTAATGGTACCCGGTATTGTAATTTCCTTTTATTCGATGGTTCTAATTTCCTTGAATGAGGAATGTATGAGAAAATAGGTAATATGAACCCTTCAGGTAAGGAATTTCAGTAATTCTGAACAATTTATTCAGCATCTGCCCAGACTGAAATGTGTTGAATTAGTGTGTGGTGTAACAAGAAGCTATGATGAGCAAAGCAACTAGAATTGTTATTATGAGATGCTTGCCAACTAATTCAGCCCTGGTCATCTTTCTCAGATTTCCAGAGGTGCTAGCATTATAAGTAGCAATACACCATTGACTTTAAGTGACATTTTCCCCTTTCCTCTGCAAATGAATTTTCTTTACTAGCCCAACACACACCCTAGAAACATATTATTACATACCTCATGCCGTGCAGAAACACTGATTTGAACAGCAGATGAGGTGGCATACCCAGGCCACTATAAAAAGAAAAAAACTGCTTTAGAATATTTTTAGTGAGCTGAAAATAATATATTCTGCCATGTGGTGCCTGGGTAACATACTCTGTGGATCCAAAATTATGAGGCAGCATTGTGAGCAAGAGTGTAGCTATGCTAAGCCCACATAATTTTGATGTTCAGAAAGGTTCAGGAGAATTGTTCTTTATGAAACTCAGACTCCCACAAGTGCATCATTTGTGGGTATTCAGCTGGAGATAAGAGCTGTTGCTCACATTTTGTCATATCTTTTGATTGATGATACACCATTGGGATTTAAGTCTCATCAGACTTGGAGAAAACTCATAATTCCTGTTTTCCTTTAAAAAGAAGAATTAGTGTAAACATGTATTTTCCCAGTGTTAGAGAAAATAGAGGAAATTCTGGTACACAGCTGGACTTCAATCACGATGCCTGGGGCTGTCTTCCATGAAAATGTCTCTCCTGACTCTGTGCTTCTGTTTTTCAACTTGCTATTAAATGAAGCCTGTCAGGAATCTATTTTAACTAAAATAAAAATGTCCTGATGAATTGGACATGATTGTGATGGGAAGGTTTCCAACTTGGAGCTCTCACAAACTCCAACCTATAAGTGAATTCATTTGATCTAATGTCGCTAAAATCAGGTGTAAGGACCCACTTATAGAAAGAAAATGGCATGTCATAGTTAATCCTATTCAAAGCTGCAGTGGAATCATAGATTATTGACTGTGCAAAGGATAAGGAAGTTTTATATTCTATTTCAAACTAAGTCTAGCTCTTTCAACGCTAATAAGGCTTGTATCAAATTGAGGGCAGGAAGGATTTAATTTTTTTTTTTTTTGTGGTTTTTTATTCTTTTTACTCCAAGGTTCTTTGTCTATATATTTTTTTTAATTATAAACAAAATATCAGAGATATTTTAATTTTAAGTCAATTATTTATTTCTTGCTAAATGTAAGACATGAATTTTAAATATTATTGTAATTTGATAATTAAATCTTGCCTTTAATCTTTTGCTGCAATATGTTCACTTATATTTTATTCAATATTTTTTTTCGTTACTCTATCAGTCTCTTAATTCTGATCAGCAAATGGTACTAGGGGAATGTGCAACCAATTGCTTGTTTAGTGTCAAGGTGAACTTTACAGTGATTGGACTTGTGATGTACATTTAAAGTACTGGGAAGGATTATAAATTGTTTTATTAAAGTTAAGTGCAAAGGCAACTTGGCTGCACTTTGTGTTTTTATTGTTGATGTGTTTCTGGTGTTGTGTGTTTGCTTTGCTGGTTGCTTTTTCTTGAATTTTTTTTCTTTTGTTTGTTTTTTCCCAGATACAAAAGGAGACAGGTCTCAGTAAGCTTCTTCTTATCTACATGTGGGCAAATATTTAACCCAAAACATCTTTTTTTTTTTTTCTCTGAATCATCAGGCCATAGTCATAATAATTATAAACACTGAGATGTTGTCAAAACTGAGCTGATTTCAAATATTCCTATGTTTTGAAAATGCACTGGAACTATCTGAGTACTGAACCAATTTTTAATTCTCACTGCTTTTATTAAATAGTATTCACTAAGGGATTGCCCTCTTTTAATGGAAAACAGTTTGAGGACTACAACCTCACATTTTTCTCAACATATAGAAGCAGCTATTGCTACTTACCTTTACTTTCCCAGATGAACTAAGGTCTTTGTACAATGGACTGGCAAATGAAGAAACAGCAGTTCCCTGCACTTTCCTTGAAAAGTCAAAAAAAAAAAAAAAAGGAAAAGCAACTAC
>VZRX01000848.1:97233-116043 GCA_013398075.1 Notiomystis cincta
AGGGACGGGAAAAAGAAAAAACAGCAGTCCCCGGCACTTTCCTTAAAAAAAAAAAAAAAAAAAAAAAAGGAGAAGCAACCACCATATCACACAGGTTGTCCAAGAACCAAACAGCTAAAGATTGAAAATACTTGAGTTCAAAAAAATAGGTGGCTAAATATACTTACAACTGAGCTCTACTGAAATTAATGACATTAAACCAGTATTCTGTATAAATAATGTCTAGGTTAAAATAATAGTTTAATCATTCTTCATTTGTTGCTCCTAAAAATGTATATATGCTTTTGGATGTGCATAGAGCTATTTAATGTTTATAAAATGCAGGTACAGTGCTATACATTAAGTAAAAAATGATATTACCTTAAAAGTTGCCTTGCTATAGTTTGTTTGCATGGGATGAGATCAAGTTCTTTCTGTGTTTTCCTATCACACTGACAATTCAGTGATTAACATGGTCTTAGGCTCCAAGTTCAAGAACATGTTAGTTATTTAATTGTTGTAAGTACTCCACTTTTCCAATTAATTGGGAAAGGACTTTTATTTTCGGTCAAAATCATCAGCATCAGTTTTAAAGCTATAGAAGCTACCTGTACCTTTTGCTGAAAAGGCAGGAATAAATAATCACTTGAGGTATTGAAATGCAAATTTTTCACTAATTAACACAACGCCTTAAACAATTTATAATAGATTAATAGGACCAATTTTGCTATTTATGGATCTCATGTCCATTACCTCATCTGGAGGTTTAAAGATATACTTTCCTGATAGAAGTCTTCACATATCCCTTTTTTTTTTTTTTGGAAGCACTTATGACCTGTGCAGTTAATCACATTTATTCTGCAAAAGCAGAATGGGGGTGGAATTTACAGCCTAAATCTTTTTTTTCCCTTATAGATGACTTGTTGTTAATATTTCACATTGCTTAAAATCACAGAATCATGGAATCACTTATGTTGGAAGAGAACTCTAACATCACTGAGTCCAACCTTTGACTGATCACCACCTTGTCAGCTGGACTAAGTGCCATGTCCAGGCCCTTCCACTTCCAGCTTTGGTGACTCCACCTCCATGGGCAGTCTGTTCCAATGCTTAACAACCCTTTCTGTGCAGAAATTCTTCCTGATGTCCAGCCTGAAGTCCCCTGGCATGGCTTGAGGCCATGTCCTCTTGTCCTGTCACTTGTTGCCTGGCAGAAGAGACTGACCCCCAGCTGGCCACAACCTCCTGCCTCAAGTAATTGTAGAGAGCAAAAAGTTCTCCCCGACTCTCCTTTTCTCCAGGCTAAACAGCTCCTGCTCCATCAGCTGCTCTTCACAGGATTTAATCCCTAGACCCTTCATCAGCTTTGTTGCTCTGGACTCTCTCCAGCACCTCAATGTCTTTCCTGTAGTGAGGGGCCCAGAATCATCAAAGCTCTTCCAATACTATATAAAAAGCAAGAGATGTATTAGTTAAAATTACTGAACAATGAAGCAGAAGCTAATTCTTTCTTTTGAAGAGATGCATTTAGTTTTCTGGTTTTTTTCCACAGTTTTTGTGAATAAGAGCATATGCCTTGTGTACATAGATATCTGTGCATGTGCAGTATTCTAAGATAAAAAATTCCCTAAAGCTTCCCATCAGTCTTGATGATGGAGAAATAAATTTTGTTGTGTTAAAAAAATGTTTCTGTTCCAAAGTTGCTCCTAAGGGTGGTTGAAGAGCATCTCCCATGAAGCTGCTAGAGAGGGTCTGTGTTACTGTGGGAGGCAGCACTGAGGGCACAGGGCAGTCACAGGAGCACAGCCCACAGAGGTGTTGGGAAGGGAGGCTGTTCCTCGGTGGGAGCCACAGAGGAGACACATGGAGTGATTTCCTTTGCAAATAGCTAAAACCAGAGTGGCTGCCTGGGAGGAAGACACAAGGTACAGAAATATTCTACCTTATGAATTAAATCAGTGCAAGAAACTAAGTTTGGGTTTTAGGCTAAACCAGACATGTCTGCCCAAAATTTTTCACGAGACTGTCAGAAAGTAAATGCTTCTAATGCCAATCTCATAATTTATTTTATTACCTAACACAACAGCAGGGAGAGCTGAATATTTGAACCTGTTAATTTTTTCATTTGATCTAATCTTAATTGTAATAAATCATGATATTCTGATTCATTTAATTTCTTAGTGAAGCAATGTCAGATTATTTATATGCCTACTAAGTGTATATTTGCATCCCAGTCCTCCTGAATAAAGTCATGAAAATGGACAAAATAAAAAAATATATTTTTTGCTCTAAAATGAAAGCATGACTCACAAAATCTGAGGCCAGAAGCAAACTCAGATGAAAAGTTTTTAAGGAGTTTGGCTCAGCTTCTAAACTAGTGCCCAAAGGGCCAGACTTGCTTGCCTTAATTTTTTGTCTCATTTAGACCATCTGTATGGCCTAAAAGCATGATAAGGAATTAAGCAAATTAGTTCTGCTTACAGACAGTCAAGGCACTTCCAAAGGGCAACCCAAGTCACACATTCTCAGTGTGAACCACCTTCACTGTGCCAACAGCAATTGGTAAGGATAGGGATGGGTCTGAGTCTCTTTTATCACTCCATTAAACTTAAGCAGTTTGTGAAAATACATGTATAAGCTTATTTGGGCAAGAACATGCTGAGTAGTTAGGTCTGTCCCGAGGGCAGGAGGGTGCTGAACACACATCTCCAGCTTCCTCTCAAGGAGGATCACTAACCAGAAGGATGCTGTGCCAAACTGTGGGCACCAAAAAGAGTGCTGGCCAAGCTCTTCAACAGCTTGTTTGTGGTTGCTGTGTTTAGTGCTGAAATCAGTCCTGTCTATGTCTCAAGCAATAAAATTGAATCCTGCAGATTTCAGGTGTCTCCCCACTCTAGATCTGAATCATGAAAAGCACATGTATTGGTCACCGAATCTTAGGGATAATGGGAATTTTATGGCCCAAAATATGGGCACTGCTTGAATTTTTTTAAACTTAGGTAGAAAATGAAATTTTCTTCTGAAATTATCTCCTGTTCTTAGGAATATTTTTGCCAATGCAGGGCTTTGAAAGTCATCTTGAATATACTATCTTATTTAACTTATGCTATATATACATACAACATGAAAAAACACATAGATGTGTACATGTGAGTATGTTTATACAAACATATATATGGCTACCCCCTGTTTGTGAATGCAGCAAGCAATTCTTCTCATGGGATATCAATAGTTATCCTTAAAATTTCTGAAATGTTTTCAAATGACTTAAAAGACTTTAAAGAATATGCAAGTGAAAATCACGTTTACACAAGTGCTGTAATCTATCAATTGGATGAGGTAGTAACTGCAGTAAAAAAAGTAAAAACAAGTAAAAACTACTCAAATATGTGTGTAAGGTAGTTTAGAGAGAGCTGGGTTTTCTAACATAACCAGAAATACCACAATGGGAAAGGAGAGGATTAATCATCTTGGGCTGAGGTAACATGGGGCATAACTTTGCTAAGCTCATCTGCATTCTTTAGTAGCAAAAGCTACTGCCTGGTCAGAGGTTTCTCTACTACAATTTCACAAAGACAGGAGGAAGTTGTAAGCTCTACAAAATACCCATCAGTGTATAAACAGACTGCTGAGTAATATCATTCTTTTTGGTGGAAAATTAAAGTATCTAGGTTTCTTTCTTTTTTTGGATGCAAGAGCTCATAATTTTGTACTTTTCAATGTATGCTGAAAAGAAAAACCAAATCTTTTATACAGAACACAGATTTTTAAGACATACAGTACTGGAGGAATGCTTATCTGATCCATAACAACAATGACAAAATCCTAGTGGACTAAAGATTTAATTACAGTTAAACTACTAATTAAAATAATCCCTTAAAAGAATGTTTATAGGTATGCTAAGGCTTCAGTTCTAAACAGAAACTAAAACTCAAGATCTTAATTTCCAAAATGTATTTAAAATCTTTTCAACTAAATTTAGGTTTGCTGAAGTAGGCTATATTTTGCACATCCCATGGAAGAAAGACGAGGCATGTTACAAGGAGAGAAGACTTTCCAGAAAGTGCATCTAAAATAATGTACAAGTCACATGGATGTTTGATTCGACTGTTAATATGCTGTACAAGTTTCCTAAGTCTGTACTTTGTACCTTTTGAGTCACTTTAGGGTATTTATTTTTTTTTCTTTTTAATCAATCCTTTTCAACTTTCATCTTAATGATCTTGAAGGCTGCAGACTGCAGAGGCTGGCTCTGTTTCAGCATGTTTCCTCTTGTTTCTGTGCAATCGTTCCTATGTGTGGTGGCCATCAGATGTACATTTCAGAAAAACTGAAGACTTCTGACTGTAGTACTCATCCTTCAGAACAAAAATATCCTTCAGAAGAATGAATGGATTTGGATAGCAGCACTAGACTAATACAACAATTTCCAAACAAAAGTTGTGGCTGATGCTTCCAAATTTTGATTTACGTTTTCCCATAAGACTGCACATTTTTCTCCCATTATACATGAACTGTATCTGTCTCTGTTCCAGTTCACAAGCTGGAATAAATGTCAATAAATGCCATTATACTGTCATTCTGTTTATCTCTTTGGGATATAGGAGCAGAGGCACAGCCAGCAGTGACCTCTGGCAGCCCTTCAGATCTGTTTGGAGAGCTTCCCTTGGAATACACCACCCATTTCTCCACACCAGACCTCCAGAAGGGTATGGGCTAATTGCAGAAGGTCTGGCAACAGAAGCTGGAAATCATCATAATTATAAGTAAACCTTAACTATGGAGAAAGGCAAAAGCACTGAGCTTGTTTAGCCTGAAGAAAGCAGCCTGTAAAGAGGCATGACAACTGCCTTCAAGAGCAGAAAAAGATTTTTGCAAGGAGGAAGAGAATGATTTGTTATTGCCTATGGTGAATAGGGATGAAGTTAAATTATAAGCAGACGTATCAGCAGTTAGAACATAACTTTCTCAGAGTAAATTTCTTTCTACCGAAGGTACCAATATAGCCTGAGGATGCCATCAAATTCATGTTGCTAGAGGTTTTTAAATGCAAACTCAGGAGTGATACAATTGAATCTGTGATGTGGCAGGATGAAAAATGGTCTCTGTGGGCCCTTTCTTCCCACCCATGATTTTCTATCATTTTAAAATACTTTCTCAGAACACCTCAGTTTTTCACTCTTTTGCTTGTGTGGCAAGATACATTGTTATATGCTTCAGAAAATTTAATGTTCTCTGTTCATTAAGATTGACAGGACTAATAATAGCTGTGGTACATTGGCCTTGCAGCAGATGGCACAGGTCAAGAACAGGAAAAGAACAAACTGAAAGGATCCAGGGATGTTGACTTCCTTGGAGGCAATAGCAAAAAGGCATAACTTGGCTGGACAGAAAGTCACTTACTTTTCCTACTCTCACATTTCAAATTACAATGAAGCATTAGAAGGCAGCTGCAACAAAATGGAAGCTAAAAAGAAGCTTTGCTTCTATTTGGTCAATAAGGGCAGATGTCACTGATGGAGTGGAGTAACTGGCAGCCTTCCCTTCTGGATTAGGAAACATCATCTCTACAGTGCAAGCAGGAATGAGAAACTCATAAGCTTCCCTGATTTGGGGTTTCTATACAAAAGTTTCCCATATCCCCAGCTGGGGACTGGGAAGTATCTGGCATATCTGAATGCTGTCATGGTAATGAAGTACACTGCTGCCAAGCCATGTAAGGCTGCTTTTGTCCATTAGGAAGTAAGCTTACATGATGACTTCCAGTAACTCCCACTCAGTAACAGGAGCATTTAAAGCCTGTAGAGCAGAAATTAAATTCTGCAAAGGAGAAGGAGAAGGAGAGAGCAAAGGGGAAGCAGGGCATCCTTTCTGGTTTGAAAGGAAGTGTTAAGGCACTATTTATTAATGTTTCTAGAGAAGAAGAGGGATAAATGTGACTTAGGTTTTCACTGCTGTTAGTAACAAATTTATAGCTGGCAATCACCTGAGGGGTCCCCAGCCTACTCCAAATGCCTCCTACCTGGTTTTCTGATGGAAAAAAGTGAGTTCTATTGGACTCAAACTTCTCCAGCTCCTGTGCACATTCCTATACTATTTCTACTGAGACTTAGATGGACCTGCACACCATTTCAAGATGTCACTGGAGCTAGCACCTACAACTCCTAGTGTGCCTCTGGAGAACTGTCTGCCAATGCTTGCATGGGAGGGTCTATTCCAGAAAAGCAAGGGAACACTGAGAGAAATTACATAAAAATAGCTAGCAAAAGAATTTATCAAAGGTAGTAAATGCAGCCTCAAGTGTGCAAAAGCTTCCCTAGAGTAACTCTAGTGCCAAATGACTTTAAGAAAACAACATGGCTCAGGAGGGCTAAAAGCAGACACAAGTGAACGTTAACTGTAGGAATGTATCATTTATGTGCCAGTAAATCCCTCTCATTCATCAAATCCCTTTAAAAAAATCAGAAGTAAAATCTCATGCCTCTGTGTGGTGCTGTCACATTGTACATTTTACAGACTTATGCAAACACAAATCACTTCTTACTATAAAATCTTATCCTAAAGATCCAAACTTCAGTATGTTAACATTGGCTGCATTTTGACTAGTCACTTCTGATTACTGATTAAGCAGTTCAGGAACAACTTGCTTTAATTTACTACTATGTTTCCAGCTGTGATTTTTGTATGACAAATCATGGTAGGCATTGGGTAGTTGAAGAGGAAGTGCCTGGATGAACTTATCTTCTCAAATTCAAAGTTTCAGATTTTGTTTTCACAATTTCAAACATATTGCTGTTTATTAGCTAGATTATTTCTTAGCAAGATGACTATAAAAAGCATTTTAACTTACATGTTAAGTCAACTGTGATTAAAACCAAGGAAAATAAAAATTTTTATTTATAGTGTGGGCAAAATGATTTGACAGTCTCAGTTTCTAATAGACAAAACTTGTAGTCACAAAAATTTCCATCATCATAACTTACCTTTTTGGAAGCTTTAATGAAAACAAACAAGACCAGAATAAGCTTTGTTTTGTAAGCTTGTCTAATCCTCTTTTTCACAGCTCTGATTCTCTGCATATCAGAGCTGCAGTATATTCTTAGAGCCATACAAAGAAGAGCATCATTCACTCCTGTTTTAATACATACCTAATAGGGCCGTACTGCTTAGCATCATATTGCAACAGGCTACAAAAAATACTGCTTTGATTTTTTAACATATATAATTACAAGAAAAGAAAAAAGAGTCCTTAAATACCAATATGTGGGTAAAAGAGGTGTGAAAGGCAGTGCAGTAACCTTTAAGCAGACATTTATGAAACAAGGTAGGAGGGAGTGTTGAGAGCACAGAAGTAGCACAAGAAATGCCTATGTATTTTTTTTAATTAAAACACTATCAAACATGTTTTGAGAAATTAAACTTCTTTTTCAAAGACAACTATTGAAATCACAAAAAAAAATAGCCAAACAACAACAACTCACACCAAAAAACCAGCAGCTCCTACAATACAAGTAATCTTACACTTCTGAAGTGCTTTTTCATACACGTGCCTTAGCAGGTTGTATTAATGTGAATGAATTAAATCTTAAAGCCCCATGAAATCAGATAAGGAAATGTTATTCCTGCTTTAAAGAAGAGGAAGGAGATGTAAGGAAAGCAGGTGAAGATATGCTCTCAATTAAGAGAAGCACAGCCAGTAAAGGTTTCTGTTTAAACGTTTTGCTTCTGTGTCCATGGACAGCTCCACCTGTCAGGGGAGCATGCAGAGATAGGAGACATGTCAGCAGCAATAATGTCAGGACAGGAGCCTGCACAGTTTAGCAGATACTTTGGGAGATAACAACATCCCCAAAGAGAGGAAAGTCTATAGCAAAGAACAAGTTTAAAGGCAAAGAGACAGCTCTGAAGATGAATTCTGGAGAAGAAAATGAAGGGTGAGGAAAATCTAACAACACAAAAATGGACAAGGAAATGCACAACAGGACTTGCTGAAAGGGAGGAAGGGACAGTGCTGGGTACTTGCTGACAGAGAAGGATCTAGCAGAATAAATTAAGAGATGGGCAGAGAAGCAATACAGAAGTTAGAGTAAAATAATAGAAAAAACTTCTCAAATTAGGGAGGAGAGAAAAAGCAGACATTATCAGAGGGATGACAGGAAGGACTTGTAAATATATCTGTGAAACAGTAAATTGTCAGTTGAAGGCATACCCTAAAAAACTCTGAATTTTACAATTTAAGCATACTCATACAATGCTACAATAAAAACATTCTAGGCAATCAAGCCTTTGCTCATTGTTTCCAAACGGGTCCACTAAGGTCAGCTTTTGTTGCAAAGTTACATTTTCTGCTTAGTGTTGCACATGAAGACAGACTGAGGGGAGATTTAAGAGTTGCAACCAATGAGACTGGGCAGTTGGCCATTGCTCTGTGCCACATTCGTGTCTGCTACATGCAAAATAAAAGTTTCACTTATGTTTCTGGCACTTTCTTCTTCAAAAGAAAATACAAGGCAGCAGCTGTAATTTTAATCAGTAAGAAACCAATACTCAATCCAATCCAAATATCTGCAAAATCAGAGCAATCAAAGGCAGAAATAAGTAAAATGAAAGACTCAAAAAACTAATTGAAAAATATTTCTTTCTTTTTTTGAGACCTATCATTTTGTAGGAGACTTGAAGTTGGAGGCTGAAGAGGCTTAGCACTTATGTGACAACAGTTTCCTTTCCATCCTTTTCCACATCTGTGAATAAAACACCACTTTTTGAAAAAGGGAGGAGAAAGGATCATAAACAGTGATGAACATAGAGGAAATGCCAAAGTTTTGAGCACTTTTTCCAGTGACTAAAGCTTATCCAGGAATCACAAAGAGCAGCATCAAAGTTAATATAGTGGAACCTAAGTGAGAAATATACAAAACAAACTTAGAAGAGGAAAAAAAATAAAAATAAGTTCAAAGATTAGAATTGGCTTTCTTGTCCATAATGCCATCATATTGTTCTCTCACAGCAATTTGACTAATTTCCTTGTATCCTCTCTGTGAGGGCTAAATACTTTTCTGAGGTGAGAAACTGGGACCCTAATGTAAAGAAAGACTCACAATTAGAAATGAGAAAGATGTTTTTCCCTCATCACCTGATGTGCCTTTATTGTTTTTCTATATTTTTAAAAAAGTGATGCCTCTCTAAAAAATGCCTCATCAAAACCAAAGCTAGACTTGACTGCAGGCATGTAAAATTATTCCAAAGTTTCTGTTTGGCAAAATCCAGTCTTGATCTGAAGTGACCAAAATACAAAATATCTGACACAAGCTTTGCTGTTTTGTTTTACACTTGTTTCTTAATGGTTAATCACATTCACCAGAAAGGTGTATATAATTTGTCACTTCAATTTGCCTCTATTAAGCTTTTCTCTTCTTGCTTTTATTGTGTCCTTCTCTCTCCATCAGAATGAAGGGACTCTGGACATCTAGGTGAGGGTCAGCTGCCCTTACTGAGACACATGCAATTTGGGGAATCTCAGAATGTGTGAAGGGTTATTAGGGGGATGGCTACTTCCTGACATCTGAATTTCAGGCACCCCACATGATGACTGAACCCCATCCTGAGTGTATTGATGGAATGACTTCTACCAGCTTTCCAATTATATGCATGGCTGGTGATTTATGAGCTTCATAAATTTTTTGGAAAGGAGTATCAGAAAGAAGTGATGGTAGTAGTCCAGTTTCAGTCCTACTAATGTCAAATACATGGAATATTTGTTTCACTTATGATTTCTCTCTTTACAGTTTCACAAACTATTAATGTGGGCAGGAGTGCATATTAAGATGCTTTCTAACTGTAACCACATTTTTTTTCCATAGTCACTACTTTTTAGGATGTAATTTTGAAATTGTAGTTTCCTCTCCTTAAATATATAGTATGAAACCTCAGATGTAGACAATTAAATCTTTATATTAAGGTTATTTAATTTGAACATGTGAGAGAGGCCTTCATATGGCTGTTTGCCATAGTTTAGCACGAGGTATTGCCCACATGCCTTACCCTAGCAATTGCACACTGGGTTAATCAGACATTTCAGAGGGACAGGAGTATTTCATTTTCCCAGAAAATGACTTAAAAGTGGTGGATGTAGGGAGAGGAAGAGTGGGGTGATAGGAGCAGCAAGAATCCGTAGCTGCAATGATAATTAGAATCCTTAAAGGATCAGGGCATGTCAGAAAACAGATCGATATCCCAGTTTCAGACATGACAAGGAGGTGACTTCAGTAAAGACCAAAAGAGACTGATGCACAGTTTGTTGCAATTCAGTGTCTGATTGAAAAATTCTGGACACAGACCATGTCAGAAGGGAAGCACCAGCCCTACTCGAACACAGTGGGCAGAGAGAGATTTTGTTTAACCCATTTACCCCACAGATGGGTCTTCTGTGGTTAAAGGGTTACCTTGTTCAAGGTTAGTAATTGATATACTAATGAATCCCAGCTTTAGAAACTGGAGCCAGTAGCATATTCTGACATGCCAACTTTAAAGAAAAAATGGTATCATTTCAGCTGACAGCTCTGGCTGAGCTGGACACCCATTGTATTCAGTGACTGAAAATACCTGGTCTCTTCAATCTTCTTTCTTCTTCAGCATACTACAAGAAATCATGTCATTCATGAGCTGCTCTTTTATGCAGACTGATGATCTTATAAAAATATCAAATTGCAGCTGGGCTCATACCAGGCTCTGTGGATCCATGTAGAAACATTGCAATCTGATGGTAATCACCCATCCAAAGAATTTTCTGATTGCTCTCAATTGTATAATTTCCTTTCTCCCAGTTTGCCAGATATTCTGTTGAACTAGATATGCTTTTAACCAAAATTGGCCTCTTTCTTGTCACGGCAGAACTTACTTGACTGTAAAAGAAAGAATAAGAAAACAGATTTGCAGCTGTGCACAAGCACTACTCAGAGAGGCAATGAGAGGTACCATTTGCTGGTTTGGAGGCACCAGGGCATAACTCACCTCAGAGCTGCAAGGAGGCAGTTCTCATAAAGCAGGTGTGTGCACTGGTAGAACTATAGGAGAGTTCTACTACACAGAAATATCTAAATATAACTTCATATGCTGCATTTCTATTTATTGATGGAGTATTTCCACATATTCATGCTGTGCTTGAATTGTGGGTAAAATTTAAGCATCTTTTAGTTTATCTTCCTGTATCCACAGGTTTTATGATCAACTACTAACTCCCTTGGGTTGGCCATTCATTCCTCTTCAAATCTCTGAATGCTACATGACACACAGCACTTAGGAATCTGATGTCAGACTATCAATGTGTAATTTTGGCCAGTGAAATGATTTTCCACTGTGCCCATCTAGGTTGATACCATAAGAGTCACTGACATTGCTTGGGAAAAAAAAAAAATAAAAAGGATTAAGGTAGAACAAAGATAATATGTCTAGAACGTGGTAATTTTTAAGGACAAATTCAAAAACAAATAGATGGGAAAAATGTTGTAAAGCATGAAGCATGGGGACTATTTTATAGGGAGAGGGAGGAGTCAAGGCAAAAAAAGATGAAGATAGTAAAGACAGCATAGCTAATATTTAAAGACAGGATGGAAAAGGAGTGCTAAACAATAAAAAGCCCTGAAAAGTGGGTGTATAAGTTGGTTAAGTGTTCTTCACACAATAATTTATTTGCTACTTTTTAACTGTGACAGGGGATCTTAGCAATCATCTCTGCCACTGAGGTAAAATATAAGATTGTCAGAAAAATCCAGGTATAATTTGGAGATTCATTCAACCCTTTATAAGATTTGTTTTTTCATTACTAACAAAACTCCATTTTCTCAAGTAAAAAAAGCCAAAACAAACCAAACAAACCAAACCAACCAACCAAACAAAAAACCCAAGAGAAAGTAAGAGTTACAACTACTTTAGAAGCCTGCAACTTTCAGTGAGGCTCCAAGAAAAACATGGGAAAATTGCTCATTAATATCCTTGGCTCTCAGCTGATACAAACATTGCCTCTGGCTTTTAAGGAAGCCAAGCATTTCTGTGCCCAGAATAGAAGGAAACTTGTCTTAAATATTCAAAACAATCTTGTTTCATAGATGTCTTGCAAGGTTTTGTTCCTTTTATATCTATCATCTCTAGAAACTCTAGCTGACCACAGTGATATCTGTGGTGGAGAAATCACTCTGTAACTTGAGAAAAGAGGATAGAATGAGATTTCTGGCACCAGTATCTGCCAATAACAGACTGGAGAAGAAGAGAATATAACAGTTCTAGACAATGAAGGTAAATAAAATAGAAATCATTTTTATCAAACTACTCCAGTTACTTCATTCTACTAGAAAACTGAGGGGTACTTTCAAAATGAACAAATATTTTAGGCATGGTCTTCTATAGATAGGATAGTTGGAGGTTTTGCTAAGAAATGCAGAATGAGTATCTTTTACTGGTTGAAAATGCTATACCACAATGTATTACTTAATATTTAACTAAACCCAGAAACCATTGCAGACAATAACCAACCAATCAAATTGTTTTAGAAGCTATGTAAAACTTATACAACAAAACACAGAACCTATCATCCTTAAGAAATGAGATACATGAACTCCCTTCTCTGACTCTCCATGGCCTCTGCCTGTGCAGTCCTTTGCAGCTGTGTAAGCTGGGTGTTGGAATGATCTTCTCATCTAGCGACATTTCCTGTAGGCTTCACACTCTGTCCAATGCATGAAGTACTGGGCAGCTGATAAAAAACTGGAAGGATCCCTCTTTACATCGAGGAGCAAAATAAAAATGTAAGGAAAAAAAAGGTGGTAAGGACAATCATGATATTAGTTTACAGTGATTTTGAGGAGATGGATGAGGTTTCCTTAGGTGTTTGAACTGAGGGCACAGAATACATAATCCTATGCATTTGCAGTCACAATAAAACAGTCTCATCCCTCAGACTTGGTCCTTTGACTGTTACTGCAAAACTATATCAGTGAATAACAGTAATAATACCAGGCAACTTTATAGGAAGTCAAGTCAAACTTCACCTCTGTAATGTGCAATCCGTGAGACAATCATTCCTGAAGTGAATTTAAATGCTCTAACAGCAACAGGTTGCAGCCTTTGCATTCACCCAAGAGATGACTGACTTGAAGTTCAGATAATGAAGCAGAGCACTCTTAACTACCCCTCCACTGCTGAGCATGGACTGTATTTCTGGGAGGCTGATAAGCTGCTTCTTCAAAGTCACAATTACTTTTGTCTCTGATGAGAGTAGCCAATGCTGGTGTGGTGTAGGGACCTTATGGAGTACAGATCAACCCTGTCTTCTGGACTAAGTCTTAAATCTTCATTAGCAGGGTAATGGGAATTTTGAAGAGCTTCCTTAATAATCCTCTTCTGCTATTTTATTTTTAAGACAGACAATTCTGAGAAGATTGAATTTATCTCTTGAGCCATGAAGCTGAAATTCCACATTATTTATGTACAAATAATTTCCTTGGACTAATGACATCTTGACTAATTAACAGCACCACATTTTACACGAGTCTTAAGCTTATCTGAAATACAGATATAGCCATTGCAATCCATTTAGACAGGAAACTCCTCCTAGTTGAAACAGGAGGAGCAACAGAGAAAGACAGATGAAATAGCACTTGAATACTTCCATCCCAGTGCACATCCTAATCTATCCTGCCTGACAAAACGTCTTCTGCTATTAGCAAGTTCTTATAGAAAAGTCACCCTGGAAGGGAGAATGTTAACTCATCAAATTTGCTTCCAGGATTTCCAACTCATTATTCCCCATATACATATTGGTAATGCAGAGTAAAGAGCTTAGCATTGCCTGTGTTGCTGCATCCTGTGCCTGCAGTTGTGGCTCATCTCACTCAGAATGAAAAATAAAAACCAGACAAGGTGTCTGTTATGTTCGATGTTCAGTCAGGGCAGGTTTAATTTACAAGAACATGTCTGGCTAATACACTGCTTCATTTCAGAATATCAAAGCACACTTCCTTTTCCTATTTGTATCTGAAAAATTTGTTATACAGAAAATCTGATCTGTTATGTCTTGTGCACATACAGAATGATCAGAAGTTATTCAGCCAAATATTGGTACCTGGTATTAATGCTATGTAGATTTAGGCAGTAATATGTGGGTGATTGTAACTATCTATTCCTCTGAACACTTTGCAAAATCCTTTCGAGATGTTCTTATGAATCTGCTAAATGCAGTGAGCCAGATTTGCCATTGCTATGTTTCTAATGTATTTTCTGTTTATAATACATTACATGGGGAGCATTACCCCTGAGTGCTGACACTGCCTGGGAGCTGTGCCATGAATGCCTACATGCTGTACAGCTGCTGTATTGCAGTGCAGGCTGCTCCAGGAGTGGGCTTGGATCATACAGGGGAAAAACTCACCAAAACCACAACTCTAGTTCCTTGCAGAAAACAGACTTTACATCTCTTTGCTGTACCAGTGTAGAAGTTTCTCTGCTCAATAGTCTTCGCAATCAATATTATACAAACCAAGCTTCACTGGGCTCTTGATGAAAACAGCAACTCTGCATTCCATTGTGAAGGAAGAAACAAACTCTACTTCAGCAGAGTAGTTATCCTTTTGCACACATACTCTAAAGATCCTCAGATGCTGTAAACACCCAGTAGCACAACAAGGAACAAGGAACAAGAGAGGAACAAGAACTCCCCATAATGGCCATAAACAAAGCTAACTAAACTTCTGAATAGAATTATATGATGTGACTGGGTACGATAACAAAGGCCTACCTTTGAGGACCTAAACATGGCTTCTCTTCTGAAAACTGTTAAAATTCATAAGTAGCAAATACAAATGAATCAACATGAAGGAGAGCAAGATGAGGTATAAACAGACTCTAAAAGAACTATAAGTATTCTGAGAAAAGATCTATGCATCCTCACAGATTCTTCAAGGAAAGTAATGGCTCACTTTGTACCATAAAAGCATGCAGTATGCATAATGAGTAAGATGGAAGACTTTAGAGATTACAGTGATTAAAATCACATGGCAGAGACTGAAAAGATCAGATTTAATTTATACAGAAGATGAGTGGGAGCAGATATACTGAAGGTAAACAAAATGATATATGGTAAATGGAAGAAAAATCGTGTGTTGCTGTCTACCTTCTAGAACATTCAATCAAACTGAAAGGAAATACATCTTAAACTAATAATAAGGAACCTATTTGTCACAGAGTTCTTAACTGACCTGAGGGAGTCCTTGCCACAGCAAGACTTAGAAGCCAAGAAGTTAATGACATGTAGTAGAGAGAGCTCCTTAAATCAGAGAATGAAACTCTTTAGAGATTGCAGAGCTCAATGTGATAACTGATGGCAATTTGGAAGAAAATTCATATATTGGCATCATTATCTTTTACATATATCTCTTCTCTAGTGTGTGCTGGGAGCTACTTCCAGGTCCCTAGCATGAGACACTGATTACTCATTGCTCTTGTAGTCACAATGAGAGGTTCTAATTACAGCCTGAGTTGAATAGGAGAACTGTTATAAGGAAGGACTAGGTCAGTGTATCTAATTGCTTTCTCTAGACATACACAATGAAACTATGGTAACCAGTTTAAAGGTTTAGAGGGGAACTTAATTCTTCTAACATTAACCACCTGAAAAGGGAGGTACCAAGAGACAGTTTGAACATATTTAGACTATGTGAAACAAAGAGATCAATCCTCACTGGGTCCTTTACCATTGTCTGTAAGAGTGTCACAATGAATAATGCAGATTAAATAGGTATGCTCAGCCTTTTCACAGCTAGGCAAGAGGAAAATCACCTTCGTGTTTGCTGTGAAACATTGAAACAGAAAACAAGCATCTTCTGGTTTTAGAATAAGAGCATGAAGGTGAGAGTTGTATCATGGACAGCTTGTGAATGACTTCCTGGTAGGTGCAGACAAACCATTTATTAAGTGGAGAAGGATAAATGCTTTTTCTAACGTCTGTCATTTTAAATAGGGGCGGTAAAATTTCAGACCAAAGTTCTTCACTGAAATTAGTTGGTACATAAAAAAGCTTCTATTTCATGGAGAATTGGAATTTAAATTTTAAAGAAATTGTGTCCGAATTTCTTGCCTGATCTTAAAGAAACTTGCCTGATCTGCCTGATTTCTCTCTGGATCCTAACATAAACACTCAGAACAAAGTAAAATTTTGAAGTTATTCTGATGAGAATTACACTGATCTGAAAAACAAATTATTTTATGCCTTCTGTAAAATTCTTTCTGTTTCAGAACAGTGTCTGATAATCTTGCACATGGCAGAGTTTTTTTTCAGGGCATTTAACCTATCATAAGGAAATGCAGACCTATATGGAAATTATTTGCTGTGTCATTTGCTTTTGTGCCTTTACTCTTTGATGAAATAGGCCCCAGAAGAATTCACTGAAGGTTGGTATGTGACATGCACTGTGTTTTATGGCACAGATTTTTTCAGCTACAGCAATGAAGCAGAAGTATGTGTTCACAGCAGATGGTCGGGCCCGAAACACACCATTTAAACAATTACACTCTTTTTTATGCTACCTTTTCCTACCTTCTTAAATAATAGTTTTCTGATAACAGATTTTTCACTACTATATCACTGAGTTAAAAGCTCCAGTGGGACAAATTGTGAAGCACTCCTGGCACTGAAGAAAGAGTTTGGTGCTAAATTCAGCAGGTAAATGACTATTCACTTAGCTAGATAATAAACAAAAGTATTAAGATTTCTTAAAGAAGGAAAAAAAAAGAGTAATTTTTAAAATAAAATTTTTTCTAGGACAAAACCAGTAGTTCAACCTTACTTTACTTAAATGTCAAACCACCAGCAAGCACGTTGTTTAATTCTGACTGATACTGATGTGAGACACAACAGAGAAAGAAACAACTTGAAATAATGCAGTAGGTACAGTGATCACTGATGACTGCAGGTAAGAGTCCAAAATACAGCTGAGTCCTGAGTTTCAGCCCACTGCTTCTGGAGGAGTGCTTTGCAATAAGTGACCCTCAGAATAAATTACTTTGTCCATAAATATTCATATCATTTTAAGCCTAGATAAACCAGTAAAAATCAGTCATTTTGTGAACTAAAATCAAAATATGGGATATAGTGAGCACCAAGCTGGCACCTTGTCAACAGAGGGAAGTTTGGTGCAGGCACTCCTAGTGATGTGCTTAGCATGCAGAGCATTTCAGGAGTGAGAAAAGCCCCAATGTGCACCTTCTCTTTCTCTAAGGCACCTCAGAGACTGAAGCACTACACATTACCATTTGCCATGGTACCCAAGCAGTCTGTATCTCTATACCAGCACCTAAACTGCTGAAGCAAAGTGAAAAAATTCACTGAAGAGATACACCTTAGCTTAAATCAGCTGTCAGAAGAGAAGCAGCCCTTCATGCCAGCTTGCCTATCCATCTTGTTTCCCAGTTCTGTCTTCCTCCTTTTTTCCTTTGTGTCCAACTTGCATGCCTTTCTTTCTTTGACCCTCTTATGTTTGTCTTCTGTCCTTTCCCTCCTTTTCTTTTGCTCTTTGTGGAATCTGCATTTGGAGCAGATTCCTGAAGAGCACTTCAAGTAAGGGAAGAATACAAAGAGAAAGAGGGCAAAGAGAGAAAAAGATGGAGAAACAAACCCTCTGGAAAACATGTTTACATGTCTGTGTCTCAAATACAGACCTTAGCTGCAACTTTTAGAGGGCTGAATAGAGATTAAGGAATGACCTGACAGAAAGTCTGGCTGTGCAGCTGTATTGACAGCTGGTAGCAAAATTATTTTGCTTTCAAAACCGGCATTGATGTCACATTTAAGCAAAATTAGGGAATAATGCAATAAATTATAGAAAAGACCCATTCATTTCACAGAAAAAAAGCTTTCTGCTTTAATTATAATGCTGTGATAGAACGGATAGAGTTCGTAGAAAACCTGATAAAAGATCTGAATATATTTACAGTGGCTGTAAATTTTACCACAGAGACCATCCTTTTATTCTTTTGTTTTTGCTAGATTAGGGGTTGGGATTTTGGGGGTGTTTTTCTGGTGTTTTTTGTTTCTTTTGAGGTTTTTTTTTGGGTGTTGTTTGTTTTTTGATAGAGAGTTCTGTTTGTTTTGGTTTTTAATGCTTGGTCTTATTGCTTTTAATCAATAATACTAACTAACAGTACTACATGCTCACTACTTTACTGACTGCACTATAGCTAAGTAAGAAATAATAGGTATTTTTTTCAGTCAGTTCATGTATCTGCTTTTCACTGCAGTCTACCCTCTGAATAGCTTTTGTGTGAATGAATCTACAATGTCCAGGTGAAATTAAATAGTTATTTTAAAAGCTTATACCATGGAAGTGGTTTGACTATATTAAACTACACACTTGGCACAAATAATAAAAAAAATAAAAAAACCCCCTTTCTTTCTTTTTTCTGCTGCCCCTTTTCAGTGTTGGTTTAGTCACTTTATCAGCTGAAATGGTCGGCTTTAACCAGAGCCTGCCAACACCAGGCATTGCTCCTGGCAGGTGGATTGTTGTATATATTGGAGATTATAAATCATTTTGTCATTCTGAGACAGTCATAAATTTATCTGCTTGCACAGGGGACAACACTGTACAATAACATCTAATGATGCTTCTCACTGTTGTACAAGGGAGGTGCACAGGTACAAGTTAAGATTACATCAACACAAATACATTCTTTGAAATGTTTTTCTTGTATTTTAAGTGTATGCTTATATGAAAAAAAAAAAAAAACAACAAAAAAAACAAACAAACAAAAAAAAAAACAAAAAACTTCTCTTGTCCTTACCAT
>VZRX01000848.1:116169-129959 GCA_013398075.1 Notiomystis cincta
TAATTTAAGGTTAAAAAAAAAAAAAAAAAAAACAACAAAAAAAACAAACAAACAAAAAAAAAGACACAGAACTTCTCTTGTCCTTACCATCACTGTAGCAGAGAGAGAGGGGTTTAGGCTCTGAATTGCACACAACCCAGAAAAGTTTTAAGTTCTGCAATGAGTTCTACACATGCCGGTGTGGAACTCATAAAAAATAATGCAGGGGTGTTGTCTCTGCATAATTTGCAGGTATTAGAGATGAATTTCACAGATGCTTGGGGAATTCTCTCTCTGGTTTCTTGTTATCAAGTTAAATTTATGAAATCTTCAGAGGAATGACCTTTTAACAATTTATGAGAACCTAAGACACTTTAGATGCAATAAAAATAATTTCATCACAACCTTTCTTCCAGCTCCACATTCTCTTGGCGTTGTTATGGTTACAGAGTCAGGACTTGAGAATTTAGGAGAAGCTGGAACTGAGGATTCCCATGCAATTTCAATTCAAACCCTCAGGTATGCCTGTTCAAGCACATATTTAATTGGGAGATCACAAACTTGCCATGCACTCCCCTCCCTAATCTAAAGCTTTAATTCTGGTATTCAGTGTTTAGCATTGTAACATGATTACAATCATGGCATACTGCAGAGGTAATTCACAATAAAAAAAAAAGCCAACAGAAAAAACCCCGATTGTTATTACCTAAATCATCACTTCTGTTTTTAGTATTTAAACCTTTGAACTTCAGCACTTAATACCACTTTACTTGTTGATATAAAGAGAAATTTGAACTCCAAGTGCATTCTTGAAACTTTTACTGAGGAGAATAGATAGGTCTAAATGTGGCTAGTTTGAATTAATTTGATAAAAGACCTAATTTCAACTGTTATACCTGGCACTTTGATGAAACAAAATCTTCCCTGTGATTCATGCATCACGGTTTTTCAATAAAATATGGTGAGCTGTAACTAATGATAGAAAATTTCTAACAGTATTCCAGCACTCATTCAATAAAGTCTCTTCTTGCTTACAGCCATGGAATATGCAGGGCCTATGAAGAAATGAGAACCATTCCCCTGATGTTAGCACAACTGTGCAGTGAATCACTGTACATAAAACAATTCAGAGCAGCCATTATGCTCCTTTAGCATGTACTGCCAGGCAGAACAAAAGCCTAGTTAGCCTGCATTGCTGGTCAACAGCCCTAACAGACAGAGGCAGTATCCAAAAATCTGTAAGATCAAAGAATTCTTCCTATGTTCTGTTTTTCTACTGATGATTTTATGTCAGCAGTTGGGACAAGGTGGCAGGGAGCCATGACAAACATTCTGTATTAATAAGGGGCAGATTTACATTTTGTAAAGTCACAGGACTGAGGTGTTTATATAAGCTGAAAGCAGCTTTTATATAGCTGAAAAAAGTGATTTCATTAACCCATTTCTCGTCATCTAAGGACATTGCAATTTTTCATCTATTTGGAATAAAAGTGTATAATTTTTTCTGAAGAGTTCCTAGCGGATGATTTTTTTTTCTACTACTCTTGAAACAATCTGTTACAAAGCTGGTACAATGCCCTGCCTTTATTCTTCAACATCAAATAGCTGAAAACTGTGACAAGATAACTTACTTTCACAAATGTCTTCAAAGAATTATAATAAGAACTGTATCACATTGAGGCACATTGGTTCCTTTTTTTCTTTTAGATTAAATAAATCCATAATATATTATAATATTACATGTATGTCCTCAAATATGACCTGAGGTAATCAACTCTCTAATGTGTAAAAGGAGACTGAACTTATTTGCATATGATAGTTTACTATCTTTTGAGTGAGATTAGGCAGTGATCTTTTCAATTTCTTTTGGCAGGTTTTTTTTTTAATAGAAGGATTTTTTTGCAGCAGTTTTTTTGTGCTGTTAATGTAAAACCAAGAATAACTCCAATTTTATCCTTCTTTTTGTTAGGTAATTGATGATCTGGAGCTTTACAGTTTTGTCATATATGTTTCCTGCCCATTTTTTTCTGTCCTTTTTTTTTCTTTTTTTGTCATGGGAAACAATATAAATGTTAGAGTTCAGTAGTCTATGGTTCCCTTTTTCTCTATCCAAAACTTATACACGATAATTTTTTTGGTTATATTGTGATATTAACCACAACTCACCATCAGAACTACATCCAGACCTAGCTTATTAAAGCCCAGAAGATATCTTGTGGGCACCAAGTACATGCAGAGAGTTGTGAAATAGTGATAGGATAATGCAAGGCTAATTTGTTGTCCATTTTTGCCATTTTATGCAGCACAGTCAATACTTGATTTTCATATCCAGATTCTGCAGATCTCAGCCTGTTTGTTTCCAAATGTAAATATGCATTTTAAGTCTCAACTTTATGTTAAATTAATTTAATTAGTATGATAACTTTGGTTGAACCTCTTGATGGAAACTGTTTTTTTCTGGGAAACTGCTGAGCAGCCAGAAGAGAGATGGGGAGAAGAGCAGAGACTGCAGATGAAATCAGGCTGGGCAGGACAGGGAGACACTGCTGGCCTATGGGCCACCTAAAAAGGCTGAGAAACAGCTGTAAGGAGAGGAGAGAGGCAAGAGGATGATCCAAGGAGAGAGCCAAGGGTATGTTTCTTTGGAACAGGAGAAGGAGCACAGCTTGCAGTTACGCAGAAGATGTCCGAGTTAACCGCAGCAAACCGGGCAGTGAGAGCACATCTGTGAGGACGAGTAAGCAAGGGGACAGCTCTGAGTAAATGCTCTTACTTCTACTTTATGGTCCCTAGGCACACTGAGATTTCTCAATTTAAATAGTGTTCTTATTCAGATTCCTGTAAAAGCTGGCTTTATTTTAAAAGCTTTTCTGTGTTTAGTCTGGGCACATCCACTTTTAGGATAGAGCGTTTTGAAAGTACATCTTATGGGATTAAAAAATAACACAACAATATTATTAGGGAAAAAAAAGCTTTTTTTTTTTTTTTTCTAGGACTGAATTTAACCTCAGGGTAGGTCATAATATATTGTGACCTTGCCAGCCACAGAACTAAAGTTTCCTTTAGAGGTTTCCATCTTTTGAGTGTGAGAATATGGTAAAACATCCAGTAAAAATGATTGGCTAAGGTAGCAGCTGTGTCTGCAGGTGTTTGCCCATGCACAAGAGGAGACATGCAGCTGCTATGAAGCAGCAGGAGTCTGAGCCTGCCTCTGCTTGTCTGAAAAGGTGGAAACCAGAGGAAAACATCCTGCATGTTGGACTTTGTGAGCCAATGTTTAGGACTTACTATTTAAAATATTTTTTTTTGAATATACAACACAAGTGATAAAACCCTGCATTTTAGTTATTCTATAAATTATATCTTCATTTAAGACTTCAATACCTTTAACTATTAGATTGTGTATTGTGATTATTAGAAAATTTAATAAAAATATATTTTGTTAACATTTGGTTTAATATGCCTAGTTTTTAATGTGCTACCACCCATTTATACTCAATAAAATTACTTTTCTCATGTCCTTATTATTTCTTCCACTTTTAGCCCATTTCTTCAACATCTCTGTGGTACTGTCAGTGCTCTCTCATGAGCACATGCTGCTGGAAAAGGCTTAGAATTATGTCATGAGGTGTGTTGGCAAATACATGTAGGGCAAAGGGGATAAATAACTATTGAGGCTCATGCTGCCATTTTGCCTTAAAGAAAGCAGAAGACTTAAAATTAGGTTTTCAGGTCATTCTTTAGTAAATATTTTTTTAAAAAGTTCTAGGAATATCACATCTTGGACATCTCATCAAGATTGGTCAAATTTGACAGACCAGCTAAATATGGATTTAGGTGGAAAGAATCACAGTCTGATGAATAGAATAGGAGTAGTTGCTCTAACTTTGTTTCCTTAGTGTATCAGGATAAAAAGAAGTTTAAAAATTACAGAATTTTTCTGTTCTGTTTGCAATTGCAACCAATATCTACTAAGACTTGTATGTCCCAAACAGATATGCCTTTTCTCATAAGTCATTATGTGTCAATAGACTAAGGGAGGGCTAGCAGTTGCTTCCTATAAATTCCAGACAGCAGCCCTGTGCCTGAACTGTATATTGATGTATGGCACAAGAGTAAATCTTGATGAACAAACATGCTTTTAGTGTGACCAGCTGCCAGCATACATTGTGTCTTCTTTCCTGCCTCCTGTCTTCCCTTCTGTCTTGCCCTCTCTCCCTCCCCTGAAAATTAGTTGTGAAAAACCTTGTAGTCAGGCTCACCCCAGAGGAAATTGAAAGGAAAAACAATATCTATTTTCTTCTCTTGGCTCTTACACAGTAAGGAACAATATCAGGACAAAATAATATTTCATAAGTATTTACACCTCTGTTGTCTTATTGTCATTAATGTGCTACCTTTGAGTTAATTTTTAGCTCTTCAGGTAATCTCCATGTCTATAATTGGCATTGCTCAATTTCCATTATTAACTAAATACATCCCTTGGTTATTTTGAAGCTCTGTGGCAGAGATGACACAGTGGGGTGCACAGTCAGGTCCTGCTCCCTTCCCCCTCCTATCTCTAATGGACAATGGGATTTGCCCTAAGGTAAAAACACCAGGTGGATATTGCAAGAGGAACTGTCTGGATGCTTGCACAGTGAATGATTCCAGAGGTGGGAAAGCTGTGGTGATTGTGATTGACTTTGGTGCACATCAGCCTGGCTGGCTGGCTGGACCAAGTCTCATGAGGTCTTAGGCATCTTCCAGGTGGATCCCTGCCCTGGGAGGGACTCACTTTTGAACAGGTGAGTAAGAGCACTAAGATCCAGTCAAATACAGGGAGAAAATGATAAAGAAACTACATAGGTGCTTTTAGCTGGGCATGCTTCGAGGCCAGAGACTGAAACCTGCCTGTTTCCAGGTGAACCTGCTGACAGTGCAGCCCTTCACACTTATGGCAGGTACTGCACCTCAGTGTTAGAGAGTGTATTAGCAATAAAACTAATCATAATCGTTCACATAATTGGGATCATGCTTCTTGTGCCTGACTGAGAGTCTTCTCTCTATTACTCTGACACAAGGCCTTAGAAATGTTTTAAAATCACTCAGAGTTCCACCAGTTTAGAAACACCTCTACATATCACCGCCAGAGAGATTTCTCTGCTACACTGCCTGATCCTTACACGTCCTTCTCCTGAGCTTAAATGAGCCAAATGAGTACAGAAAACTCAGCTCTTTGCTCAGGCTGACCTCATGAAAGGTTAAATTAATTGACTTGAAGGACAGTGAATAATTTCCATTTGAGAGTAAAAGCTATTTGAAATGGTTCAGAGAACAAATTTTGGCTCAGGCCTCAGGCATACACATGCCCCTGCCACCCACCTCCCCAGGCTTTTTAATAAACTCTAAAATGATTTGACAGAATAGGAAGCCAAAAACTGAACTCTAATCTTAAATACATTAAAATAAACAAATAATAAAATAAATAAATTATAATTATTTGTTTCTCACCTGATTATAATAAGTAAGACTTTTAAGTGGCAGTACTTAAAGTACCTTTTGGGATGCTGTACAGCAATTCTCAAAGTTTGATTTACATATATATATTTGGAACATTTTATGCATATATAGATTTTCTGCTTTAAGAAATTAGTTATGGCAGACTTCTATTATAAAGAATTTGATTCATGTTCTTTTTCTCAAATACTCAGGAGCAAAAGAAAAGTTTATAATCCTGTTTTATGTTTCATGACTTACTTTGAAGGCCATCAGTTAGATGAGTATATAATCACAAACAGTGGAGCACTTAGGATTTCTGAAGATGGAAGAGTAAAAGGGCTGTCCATCCATAAGAGTTTACTCTTATTAGATTATAATATTTTCTGAGCCTCTTCACATGATTTCAATTGGAATTTCAACAAAAAGGTACTTTCCTTAATATTTTATATTTAGATCAGAAGATAAATACCACATGACTACTTTGTAGCATATTTCCACAGAAGACCTTATGAAGGAAAAAAGTGAGGAAGAAAGGACAACTTACCAACCAAAAGCCAAAATAATGAGTTATTCTAAATACACATGAAAAAGAACACCCATATCACTGGTTGCACATAATAGAGACTTTGCTTGTATTACTTAAAAAAAAATAAATTCATATCATGTGGGACCTGAAGTAACCTAAATATCAAAACATTAAAACTACAGCAAAATAGGATTATAACAAAGACTAAAAGTGAATCAGCAATGTTAAGGGTCACAAGAAAAATCTGACTGGCTGACTGGCTTTTTCACTTTACATTTACAGATGGAGAGAATATTTACTTCAGCTGAAGAATTGGTTCTTTTATTGTTGTCATGTTTTTTAATATTATAAACTTCTTTTATAGTGTTTAGGAATATATGGAAAAATAAAAAGCCCATGAGGCCAAAGTATTGGCAAGAGTGGAAACAGGATTTGTGGCAGGCATGTACATACTGCAGAACCTGTATGAAGATCAGTGCAAACTGAAGGATCCTCTCAGTTTTATAAACTGAGAACTGAATGTTGTTTTTTTATTTCACCACTGGAATTTTGCCAGAACCTCAGACTATCAGTCTTTTCTCGAAGGTTTAAGGGTTAACTTGAGATCCACACTTGGTGTTCATGCACTTGGCGGTCTTGTGAATAAACCTTTATGTGATTTTATTTATCTTTGAGGTTAATTATTTTTTCCTGAGCTTGTCCCTAAGCAGTTCCGTTCCAACTCTTCCTTTATTTCTTCCTCAAGAAAGAGACTTTGAGAACTTACTTTCCATGAGGATTCAATAAAAGCAGCCTTCCTGTTGCTCTGGTCACCCACACAGCAAAAAGGAAGTTAAACTGTTTGCTGACATATCTCTTATGGTTTGGGTCGGAGCCTTTGCTCTTGAGCCTGCTGCCAAAGTCTGACTTGCACAGACAATACTTTGTGGGTGGTGACTTCACTGGGAACCAAGAGCCAAGAATTGGAGAAATGTCCTGTGTGCCATATCTGTGGTGGTTGGGATCCACACTTTTAAAGTTACAGCAGATGTACTTATTTTGTGGTAACCATGCAGTGGAAGAAAGTCATTCTCTGGCCCCTAAACTCCAGCTTAGCTAATCATAAGGAAGGTCAGTAAATGCAGTGTTTTTCTCATGACATTTTATAAACACAGGGTTTCAAAGTGAATGTGGATGGAAAGGCAAATAATCCTTCCATCCCTTATGATCTGCATATAATTGTGGTTTGCCTGAACTGGCTGAAAGCTTACAGCAATTATTTGGAAAGATTGGAACTGTTTAGAGAGCTATTGTATCTGCATCAATTCCTGACTTACCCTTGCTTTCTTTGGAAAATACAGATGAATTTTGATACATTCATTGATAACAGATACATAAAGTCTATCCTAGATTAAGATGTGGAATTTCTATTAATATCATTGATATTTTCCTACAAGGAATTTACTTCACAGTCATCTCTAAGGAAGCAGAAATGGACACATAAACCAGCATTTACGTAAAAGAAGTGAGTAGAAGTTAAAGACAGAAAGATACTGATTACTGTTTAGGATGTCTGATTTATTCCTGCATATAATATGGGACATTGTGAACAAAAAAGTAAGAGCCTCATTGAAAGTTGAGCACTGGTTCCAGGCAGAATAAATCATTCCAGTTTCACTTTAGTACGTGAGTGAAAATATATTTACTGAATATCCTTAACTAGAGTCTACTCACAAACTAAAGTACTTCAAAAATAAAGTCAGCAGAATCTATTCATCAGACTATTATGTACATTTATCAGTGCATTATTCTATCTTCTAGGAATAGTCTTCCAGAAGCTTTAGTATCATTAAAAAATAAATAGCAAAAAGGTGTACTGATAATTAATTTGGTTTTCAATTTTTTATATAAGTACCTGAGAAAATCCAAGTGTTCTGCAAAGAAGGTATTATGCTTTCACCGTTATACGAAAGATTTTTTTCCCCCAAAACTGTTAGAGAATCAGAAGTCTCTAACTATGTAGAAACTTGACATCTGTTTATGTACTTAAAATTTACTACTGCAGTTCTTTTGTTTGCTAATAGGATCCCATTTCATCAAGGCAAACAAAAGTCCAAAGAATCCCTCTCATAAAGAGCTTGAAACAAGCACACTAAGAGTTCTGGAGGAGAGGTAGCATTATTATAAGCTTTTTACTGATGAAGTCATAGATGAAAAGGATGAACTTTATTAATATTTAAATGATATTTCATCAAAAAGCCTCTTGAAATTAGGTAGGATATGGGTTTTAAAATTGTTTGTATGCTTTGGAAGGCTTTATGTTAGGGAAGCTGCACATCCTAAGCTCAGAAATCCTCAATTCCAGACTTGCACAATTATTGTCAGGACTGCCAGGCTTCATAAATCTGTGTCTGAAACTGCTGCTTGAACTGCCCTAAAAATAAAAGCAGCAAAAAAGAGAAATATTTCCATGTGGGTTCTTTGTTGCAGAAGAGTGAAACTGGTCATAAGGAATGCACGCACTTGGCACTGCTCTGAATACTGAGCTTCAATAACTTTTTAAACTGCTAAAAAAATGTGGTTTATAGCTTCACTGTGCTTCCTGTCTCACTAATGGTGCATGTTTTGGTTTTATGTGGCAGTGTTTTGGAAGTGGGCAGGCTACAGGGGTGGCTACTGTGAGAAGCTGCCAGAAGCCTCCCTGTGTCCGAGAGAGAAGATGCCAGCTGGCTCCAAGACCAACCTGCTGCTGGCAAAGGCCGAGCCCATCAGTGATTTTCTCAAAGTCAAGGACTGTTTTGCCCATGATGGTAACTGGTGAGTGATGTCTCCCTGTCCTCATCTCAACCCATGAGCCTTTCATTGCATTTTCTCTCCCCTGTCCAGCTGAGAAGGAGAGTGATAGAGTGGCTTTGGTGGGCATCTGGCATCCAGCCAGGGTCAACTCACTGCACTACACCACAATAGGAGCCACAGATAAGAGACTTCTGGTAACTTCTGTATTTTGGTAACATTAGAAAGGAGACTGATATGGGATATTGGATGGAAATACTTTGTATTGAGGACACACTACATTCAGAAGAAGGAAAATTATTATTCATATTTTGAAAAATTACTCCATATCCTCAGAACCTCTCCCCTTCATCATGTAACATATACATGTCCCTGATGTGTCTGTACATTGTTAGCCTAGGCTTGTATGGAAAGAAACAGTCTAAGAATCAAGACAAGTATTCTTTTTTTCTAAATATTCCAGAGGTTTTGACTCTGCCAGATGAGGTATTTTCTGTCAAAAATAACTATGTAGACACTTTTCTGACTAGATAGCATTTTTCACAGTATTTTATCAAATTTCCTCTGTTTACCAGAAAACTTTAAAATGCTTTTATTCTAATTAAATAATGATACTTTACCTTGACAATTTAAGCAAGAGTAACACTATGAGCAACAATAACACTATAATAACACTAATAAAGACATTAGAGCACTGGAGAAAGTCGAGAGAAGGGCAGTGAAGCTGTTGAAAGATCTGCAGCACAAGTCTGATGAGGAGAGGCTGAGGGAGCTGGGTGTGTGTAGCTTGGAGAAAAGGAGGCTCAGGGCAGACCTCCTCTCTCTCTACAACTGCCTGAAAGGAGGGTGCAGCCAGGTGGGGGTCGGCCTCTTCTCCCAAATAAGAAGTGATAGGACAAGAGGAAATGGCCTCAATTTGCACCAGGGGAGGTTTTGAGTGATATTAGGAAAACATTTTTCACTGAAGGGGTGGTCAGGCATTAGAACAGGTTGCCCAGGAGAATGGTGAAGTCACTACTTCTAGAAATGTTCAATAAACCATATGGATGTGGCCATGCAGATAGGGTTTGGCACTGGGTTAATGGTTGTACTCAATGACCTTGGAGGTCTTTTCCAGTCTTAACATTTCTATGATTCTGTGATTCTACTCTCATTTTCATTAACATGTCCTTGAGAGGGAAAGATGAAAGGAGAAAAAGTGATCAACCTCCTAACTAAACTTTAATTCCATCATGTAATATTTAGCAAAATCTAAACAAATTGGAATTTATAGAACTAGAGCAAAATCTGCCTTTTAAAGAAATATCTTTAATATCATCTAAATAGATTGCAAATTGTTCTTCTACCAGTTCCAAGGAAAAAGAAGAAGGTATAAATGGATGAGTTTAGGCCGTGGTATTAACTAAAGTTTTGCTTGGGTTTGGGGGGGTTTGTTTGCTTGTTTGTGTTTTTGTTTGGTTTTTTCCTTTTTTTTTTTCCCAAAGACGTTGTGAACCATAAAGTACTTTCTTGAGCCAGCCTAAAAAGGAGAAAGCTGAATTTTGATTAATATTGCAGCACATATGTATTTCTGAAATATCAACATAGCTTTGAATCTTGCAGTGTAGCTTGCCTTAACAAATTAGCTGTACAGTACACTGCTGTGCATTTTTTGTGACTACTTGTACATTCTTCATAGATGTAAGAAGGTATATTCAAATAAAGATAATGTTGAACGTTTACCAAATCATTTGTTCCATCTTTTGCATGCCAATGACAGCATGGACTTCATACTACTGGAACAAAGTAAGGAATTAAAAAACAAGGCTAAAGACTCAAGGAAAAAAGTTGTAAAAGAAACTCAAATGTCAAAAGCAAGATTTTTGTCCTATGCTTGGATTCTCTGGATTTATGAGGAAAGCATATGCCTAATTCCTTGTTTCATGAACATTTGGAATGAAGTTATTTTGAAAGAGAAACCTACGTTCTGTTCAGTGACTATAAACAGTTTTGTCTAAATGTACTCTAAACTTTAACAAAGGTGCAGAGACCTGTTAAAACATAGACAATCTATTGCTATTGCTCTGCACTGGGTAGGGGACAGGTTATACTCTCTGTTCGAGCAACCAGTATTTGAAATACATTCAAATTATACTTGCTAAATAAAAAATTATAGATGGAGTTGGAATAAATTATGAAGGCTAGGAAAGCAGGGTCAATATTTAACATTTGATGCAATAAGGAAAAGGGAGCAGAGAAAAAAAAGAAGAATCCTCTCTGCAGCTGCTTTTGAAGACCATTGGCTTAAAAACTTTGTAGTCATCCAAGTGAGGAGGGTCAGTGCTGCTTTAACTGAGATGCATGATGATGACAATTTGGGCAATAAAAATAGATGAGATGCATCTTAAAATGAAAAATCAGGAAAGAATGTGCAAGCTACAAATGCAACTTGTACCATTAGAAGTTCAGAGTGTAGAATTGCAGAGTAGTTCAGAATGATTAAAGAAAAGGGTTTCAGGAAGACTTTTTCACAAGACTAAAATTCAAGTCACATTAACCTTCTAGTAGGTATAAGACTGCACAGAGAAAGCTGATTATTGTTTCATCATCTTTTTCAAATGCACAATAGTTCTATCACATAAAACATTTAACAGACAGAAATAAAATACAGTAAGGTCTGTTGCTGTGGTCCCATTCTGACATTTACTACAATCTTACTTTTACTCTCTGATATGTTTTGATGAAAATATAAATATATAATTAAAAAATTGTAAGAAAGAGTAATTTGATAATATACCAACTTCTATATTATATTTAAATGCACTATTGTGTTATGGTCCTGTCTTGAAATGAGGTGTTCACAGTTCTGTGGCAGTATGTTTTTTGTAAATCAGAACAAAGAAATAGGTGTATCACCAACTCCTGGGATTACAGAAATTTGTATCTTGCTGTCTGTAGTAACAGCATCAGCATACTGAAAAGAATTTTAAGGCCAGAAAGTTTTANGGTATAATCTACTTTATGGTATTGGTTACACAGCTGTATGTTCATTTTTAGCTTTGCTCTACTAACTTATGATCTGTCAGAGAAAAAGGTTCTCAGCTACTTCCATTAAGTACAACACTTTCAGTATGTAGGGTTTTGTGCAGACCCTATTAGCAACAAAGAAAGTGACTTTACTGATATCATAAGGGAAGTTTATAAATGAATAAAAATTTGAAGACACCTATTAAAACACTAGAACTATAATAATGAGTAGCTCCTGTGTAGCCTCTTAAAATATATTGTGCCAAATCATCTTGCCTTAAATTCTAAAAGCCAGAGAGGCAGGAAGATAATCTTTTTGAATTTCTATGACTGTGTAAACATATTCTATTTTCCACATACTAAAATATTAATAAGTTTTTAGGAGATCTTTCTTCAATTTTCTTAAGTCCCCCAAAAAGTTCACATTAATAAAATATTGATTTGTAAAAGATAGAGAATAAAGGATAAGGAAAAGCAAGGCAAATAAAAGCTTTTTTCTCCATCTGTTGGAGTCTGTTAATAACTCCTGATTTTTAAATTTTTAAATTTTTTTAATGGACTACAATATAAACCAAACCATGCATTTTAATTTACCTGAAAATCAGTAAAAATTAGTTGATTGCAAAAGAGTACTTAAAATCTGAAAATGAAGCCACCAGAGAAGAAATAACTATTTTTAAACTGGAATTCTGTTCTGTGAAAAGTAAGCATTGGGATATTCTGCTCTATGTAGCACTGCTTAAAAAAATGTTTTCTTCAGCTCCTGGTCATGCAAAGCTGCACTACCAGTAGCTTGCATAGGAAACCCAAGCAAGCAAGGACTGCATAACACAGGCTCCATTTTACTGTAGGTAGTCAACTTGTCAGCTCCATTTTACAACCCTAAGGAATTTTCTTTTATTTGCACAACTTTTGCCACCCAACACAGTTGAGCAGGCTTTTCATCAGTGGAAAATGCAATAGTTAATAAGGATGAATGGCAAAAAAATTAAACTAAGAAATTGGAAAGTTCTAAGTGGAAACAAGAAACTCATGAAGCAATAAAAATAATTTTCTAATATACTAAGTTAATGACCCAGAGCTCTAACACTTTTAATATTAGAATGTAGACAATCCTTACTGTATAATCTTGCCCTGCACTTATTTTAAAGAAGCCGTTGTCACATATTGTTGGCTCTAATATTGTTTGCTTTTAGAATAAAGGCAATTGTTGAGGTTAGCCTAGGTGCAATGCATGTGTTCATACCCGGCTGATATATTCCTTTATCCAAGGAATTTATATGGCTGCCAAGGTACCCTAAATATGTACAGAACTAGAGATAAAAATGGAGAGGACACTTTAGGCTTGATGAAATTCCTTCTCTTTGACCACAGAGAGAATGATTATGGTTTTGGTTTTCATGTGGCTGCCCAGAGGGTGAGATAAGGCACGGTTTAGTTCAGCATAGTAAGGAAGCCATATGATAATTTGTTTTCTATGTCTGCAATACAAAAGCATGAATACTGAGAATAAAATATCAAGCATTCTGATCAGCTAGTTCTCTCCTCCTAGGGGAAACAATTTGTGGTGGGTTGACTCTGGCTGGATTCCAGGTGCGCACCAAAGCCACTCTATCACTCCCCTCCACAACTGGACAGGGGAGAGAAAATATAACAAAAATGTTCACAAATTGAGATAAGGGCAGGGAGAGATCACTCACCAGTTACCATCAAGGGCAAAACAGGCTTGTCTTGGGGAAATTAGTTGAATTTATTACCAATCAAAATCAGAACAGGACAATGGGACATAAAACAAATCTTAAAAACACCTTTCCCAAACTCTACCCTCCTCTTTCTCCTCCTCTTCTAGAGGTGCAGGGAGATGGGAAATGACCATATCATCAGTTATTGTCCCTCCCTTTGGAGACAATTGTCCACAGCCTTCTCCAGCCTGGGTTCCCATGCGTGACATTATTTCAGGAACTGCTCCAACATGGGTCCCTTTCTATGGGGTGCAGTCCTTCAAGAACAGACTGCTCCAGAGAGG
>VZRX01000851.1:0-32393 GCA_013398075.1 Notiomystis cincta
ATGGTATGACTGTGGAAATTAACGAAGAATACAGAAATGAAGACCAAATAAAGCACGGAAAAAAAAAATAGGATGTTTGCAGAATAAGGATGGACCAACAGCCCATAATATATTCCTTAACATATTGCTTAAGTATGCAATCTGCATGTGGAATAACGATGCCGAGCTGGAGGACACTGAGGAAGGAGAGATATCTTCACGACCACCAGAGGTGATGGGAGAGACCACCAGAAACTGCAGAAGGAGCACACTCAAGAAGGGTGGTGCAAATATGGATATCAGGGAACAAAATAGGCAGAAGAAATAAGAACTGTAAAAGATATAAAAGGTCTAGGATTGTGATTCTCAGGGTGTGTGTTGGCGAGTGGTGACTCCCCACGCATCCAGCACCGTTTGCTTGCTTTTTGTCCCCTGCACACGAATAAACTGCTGGCCAGTTGTCATTTATAACATCCTTAAGTATCAATCATTACTGTTCCTTAGGAACTTATGGGACAAAACTCCCTAACAAAAAGAAAGAACTTTAACCCTCAACAGGAAGTGAAAGAACTGTTGTTTTCCACCTCTAGGTGACCGGGTTGATATAAAGAGTTGATAAGGATGTACAACTTTGGCTCCCTCCAGCATTGCCAGTGTGGCAGCCAGAAGAGGTAGTTCCAGGGGAAGAAACAGCCTTCTCTCTCTGAGAAGTCACATCCCAGTCATCCCAGCAGCCTTCACCATGGCAGTTTAGCAAAGGTGAGCCTTGACTCTAGTGATAGGGGCCAGCAGCAGAGTGCCTTACCTACTGAGAAGGACAGGACAGAGGGGAGCTTGTATGATGAGGGATTCACATTAATCTGTCTTTCAGATAAAGCAGGAAGGTGCATTTCTGGAAATTTTCATCTTCATCACATAATTGAATTTGGTACCTCTTCTACACCAGTGCTGTAACCACACATACCTATATTCAGAACTGAAATAATACTATGGAGGAGTTACTGCTGCAATAGAACATGTAATGTACTAAACACGTTACCAGGTGGGAATCTGTACCCTCTGAAAATCTGGGCAACTTCTGCTTCATGGCTCATATAGGTCTAAAATCTGTCTCTCTTTTTTTTCAGACTGAATTGTAATGTTCCCTAAATTATAGACTCTTCAGATTGCTTATTAAAAACTGGCATTGCCAAACTGCTATTTAATTTCTAGGCACATCTGGAGAGACATTATTATTACGCTTTTCAGAGGCATGCACAATATTTCTGGCATGTTATAATTTATTAACTATTGCTACTAAAAATGAGCTATTCCTATTTAAAGACACAGTGTTTCCAAGCAAAACCAGATCAATTGCTAAGTCAGCAAAAGCAAAACAAAGGGAAAGGCGTTTAATGCATAAAATGTGTAGAAATATGTTTCTGGGTCTGTGAAAAAACACAAAGAAATGTGCAGCTCTTAGTTGGAGTTGTGTTAGGAGCATATAATATTAAGTTCTGTGTGAACAAGTACTACTCCATTTAGACAAAATATTTGCAGTATTACAGCCTAAAAGTTTTCCTAAGAAAGTTGCTCTTCAAATTGCATGGTAGGAAAATTCTACATATAAAATAATTATATGAATAAAACCAGCTGGCTAACATCCCAAAAGGAATGCCTTCACTACAGAGGTCCTCTCAAATGATCCTTGTGTTATTTACCTCTGTGTTAATCAGACCTGAGTGGAGCAGCCAGACCACAAAGCTCTCACAGTTCACACTCTCTGATGCAGGGAACTACATGCCAAATCCACAGAACTGTTGGTGACTCCAATCCTTACATTCCAAGATAGCTCCCACAGGAACAGAACTCAAGTGTTTCTTTGAATTTAGATGCTGTGCTACTTGACCTCAGGTGGCTGGACACCTTGTGCACAGGATAGCTGGAGCCCATAGCAGTGCCTTGGGGAAGCAGGCACATTTTTCTGTTTGGTTGCTCATGCTGAACAGAGCAATATCTGAATTAGTCAAGTAGCAGGGCCTTTTGAGGGTTTAAATGCCCTTGGCTGCACTGGTTCTGCCTCCAACCAGGATCTGTAGCTCAGGATCCTCCCCTAAAAGCAGTACCTTTATACAGTATAAAGCACAGCATCCAAAACATGTGTCAGTTTTTTTCTAGACATGTTTTTTTTCTAGACAAGTATTTTCTAAGTGTTTCTCAAGAGAAACTCCAGAACAGTGAGTTGAAGAATCAAAATGTTACATTATAATAAAGAAAATTAGTCTCTTGGGAGAGCAAGGGTGGATTCCTTTCCTCTCAGCTAACTATTTGTTAAAACATTTTCCCAAAATCTCTCAGTCTCAGTCCATGTAGACATCCTGTCTGAGGTTAGCAGCCTGTTTTGTGGCTCACTTTGCCATTTGTAGTTGAAGCTTTAAGGAACACAGAAATATTTGATCCTAACCCATATGAGGATGTAAATAAGTCCTACTAGAAAAAAATAACAGGAGAGAGATGAATAAACTGGAGAGATGAAAGAGGAATGCAACTGAGTAATGATGTGCATTCCATCAAAATAATTTCCCTTTTTTTCTCAGTAATACTAAGTAAATTAACCATGACATTTCTATCAAATTTCCTGTCTTACATTACTGTTTTATGATTTCTTGATGCTGTAATACAACTGCCTCTTTAATGATCAGACCTTTTGTGACAAAAGTATAAAACACTTCTTGAAAAGTAATTTCTGTGTAAACAGAGAAAACAAGATGTTTAGCTACCACATGGACAGAATGTATTCTAAACCCTAAAATTTAAGACTGCACAACATAGTGTGTTTAGTGAAAAGGAAGGAAAAGGATTTCTCCAACTAGTTTAAATTAGGAGTCATACCAAATTCAAAGCTGTCTTTAGTTTTGTCACATTGCTTTCAGACTTCTAGGGTATATAAAGAGACTTTTCATATATTATGATACTTGTGAAATATTGAACTCCCACATCACCCCACAGTATCACTTCTTTACATGAAAAAAATCAATGTGCTTTCTGTAGGTAATTTTAATATATGGCACACTATGTACAGAAAGAGTGAATGCTCTGGGAGCTGGCAAAACTTTGACTAGTGGATGAAAAGGTGGTGGTTCGAAATTTACCATCAATAATTGGCCATCTGTCAGTTCAGACCTGGGTTTTACAATAGTTTATTGTCCTCAGACTAGTGATTTTCCCCAGTGACAGTGATGTTACTTCTTACCTCTCCCAGAGCACCTGATATTCAGGATAGCAGCTTCCTCTGAATGCTATGCCTTTGCTTTCACTGGGGTCACAAGGGACACAGAAATGTTCAACATGCTCAGTGGAGATTCCCCATTTTAACCTCCCCTGCTCACTCTGGTCTCTCCCATCCTCTGCCTCATGACTGTCTAGCCTGGGTGGCTGAAATTCATGGTAGGAAATCCTGAAATAGCAAGGAGCAGGAGAAATGTACAGTGCATTTCCAGTCCTCTCTGCTTCCCTGATGTTTTATCTGTGGGTACTTCATGTACCCCAAAACAGCCAAAGTGTTAATGGAGAGGATTTCCAATATCAGGCAATTGAATTCTACTTGTCCAGTAAGAAGCTTCCATGAATTGTCTTTATGAATGTCCAAAGTGGGGAGGATTTGCAGGTGCAAACAGCATTTCCTAATACTGGTATGTCCAGCTATCCCTGACATATGACTTGATGTTCTTGTTGCTCCTCAGTGGACTTTCAAATCTGCTCCAGATTGTCCCAAATAGAGAAAAACCAAAGGCAAAGTTCTGGGCTGTGCTCTAGCACAGTGTAAAGCAGCAGCAGCCCTTTAAATTGCTGCTGCAACATTGGCCAAACTAGGGAAACAAAATAAGGCCAAACCTTTTGCCACAATGGTTGGATCAAAGTTTGTGTGTATTAAGATAATAGATGAAAGATGCTCAACAGATTATTATATTCTCTGCAGAGTTGAAAATGTGTGGGGAAAAAAAGCAGATTTTTGTAAAAAAATTATTGAAGAATTGAGACTCAAAGCACCCATGGTTGCTTTGACTTTTTTTGTCATGTGTACTTGTACATTACTTTGTCAAATATAACCAAAGAGTAGCATCCAGAAATATTTGAAATATAAATAAAAATCATATATAGTGAATTTTAATCAATAGAGGCAAAGATGTTTTTCCACTGGAACAAAGTTGAGACTTTAGTGCTATGAAAGAGCTAAAGAGACTGTAGAGGACAAATAAGAATTCAACTACTGATAGGTGGCCCTTAGGAAGGAAAGCAAACCAAGGAATTAAATCAAGTTTAACCTCAGGAAAGTACATTGCCTCAAAACTTGTCGCTTCCCAGATACCTCCATTCCAGGCAACATCTTGTCATTTGCTTTTTCTAACCACAGGCTTCCTCCTGAAGTGACTCCCACTGTTTACCAGAGAGCATCTTTTTTTGTCTCCCGTTGTAGCTAGTTTCCTATCTTTCAAAATCAATGTTGTGTGGCTTAGGGGAGGGATAGAATTGGATTCCTGCTGATATAACACTTTCTTGCAAACCCTTCCATGTATTTATACCAGTGGAGACTCTGATTTCCAAGATTTACATTACATTGAACTGGTCCATAAAATTGCATGCTTTACTTGTTTCATTTCTGGGTGACTGTATGAAATCAACTCTCTCAAACACCTATCAATAGAAGTAGACCTGAGAATCTGATAAAAACAGACTTCTGACATTCCAGAGGAGTGAGAGATCCATTTCATCTTTGGCAAGGGGGAAGGACCAAGTCTTTGCACTGAATGTTTGAAAAAATGAATTGAAACTTTTGATGGTACAAGTTCATATTATCTTAAACTACAAGGGCTTGGAGGCCTTTTTCATTGACAGTCACCCCAGTTAGCAAAAGCTACATTCAGCAACTGTAAATCAAACCCTCTGTGCTCTGGCTGAAGTAGGAAGTTTAGTTTAAAGTGATGGGGTTGGGCTAATTTGTACATTTCTTAGAAGCAGGGTGAATATATGAAACTGGTAAACTTCTCAAAGCTGCTTCAGGAATATAAATGGCCACTGTGTGATTCCTGTAGGGAATGAGGGACAGGTAGTTGTAACTTGAGGTTTTAAAAGTACTAGAAATATTAACACATTTTATCTGATAATTTAAAAATAACTGCTTCCCCCCTTGAGAAGGAGAAAAGCTGTTTTTCTGGTCATCATTGTGATTTCTTCTTGTTTATATGTTCTAGTGTTTATATGGAGGGTTCTTCACTTGTGCTCATAATACAATTTGGGAGTTACCTTTGTTAAAACAGATCAAAAAACTGAGTTGTAAAGGATTTTTGACAATGTCTAGTCCATCTTTCTGCCCTAAAGTGTGAGCACATGTGCCTAAGCCATACCTAGTGGATAATTCATTGTCTTCAAAATGTCCACTGTGTTGAAAAACATGACAGGAATGTGGCATAATAGAACATGCAAAGAAGGTGCACAGCACGAAAAAGTCTTTTGATATTATTTTGTGGTCTGCTTTTCTCTTCCAAAACATTTCATTCCTTCTGTTTAGTACTGCCTGAGGTTTTGTGAGCAGAGCTTTCATTTAATAGCTGCATCACCAGTGAAACTGCTAGAACACTGCTGGATGACCTACCCACTTTCCTTTCTTTCAATTACACCAGTTTCTCTGTGCACAGCACTCCTGAGTCCACCTCTCCAACAGGTTGTGCCCCCTCATGCTGACAGATTTCTTGCTTGTTTATATTAATTTCACAGGACAGGATGTCAAAAGCTTACTGAAGTCAGGATGATGTGAAGGCTACTGCTTCTCCTGTATAATTTAGAATTTTTATCCTGTCACAAAAGGAATAATTTGTCATAGTATGTCCATAATGAAATGTGTGGGCTTCAAGTTTATCCAAGTGCTTCTTCTGGTGGGTTTTCAGGCATGGGAGATCACCTATCTAGACTGGTGCACTCACTCTTTCTGCCCCCATATCTCGAGGACAGTCATTCCAACCCTGTTTTTTATCAGCCTGGACACAAACACATCAGTCACATCTTCAGGAAGGGAAGGCAATAGGAAGCCCCCACTGAGTCAAACCAAAGGGCCATTATCCCAGGATGCAGCCTGCCTGCCATCCACTGGCCAGAAGCAAATGGGGATTGTGAGAGCAAAGCCAGGGCACAGGGACCCTTCCTCAGAGATGCCCTTGTGTCCTACAGAGGTGCCTCAGACAGCTTGTCTCTCCAGGTAGCAAAAAGCTCTGCAAGCTGTCACAGTCACTCACATCAGGTCTTAAACAGGAGTCCCCCTTTTTTCACAGTGTTATTTGTTCACTTTGTCTTCTGTGCTTCTCCTGCTAAAGAGAATTTACTTCTCTTTTTTGGTGACATGATCTGTTCCTGTCATAAACGAAGTTAAACATTGTAATTGTATCACTGAAGATCCAAGTGATTTTTAGCTATCTGTCTTGGTAAGTGAGATTTCAATTGTTTTTAAAATAGTCATGAATCTAAAATTTTGGATAGTGCCTCTCTTTGCATCTCCAACTCTTTCATCATACGAATTTTGGCCCTAACTGAGTCATATGTGGTTTGTGATTTCTAACCTAGGTGTATCTGTGCTGCACTTTCAGAATCAATTAAACATTTTTATGTAAATATTTGGACATTTGGGGCATTAGAATTTTAACACAGTGTAGGACATTTCATAACAGACTGGCTAATCTAATCCTAGAAACCACTGCCAGTAAGCCTATGTTTCATTTACCCCTGTGTCTTCAATCACTTGTTCCTATGGTCTGTTGTGACTAGTTCCTAGATTATTCATCTAGAAGTATTTTAAACAGGGGCAAATTAAAAACTGTTTTCTGACACTGAAACATATACTTCACTTATAAACATGACCCAAAGAGAGGATCTGAAAAAACAGTAGGGCCAGTGGAGTGATTTCACTGGTCACTTACCACCTGCATCAGGAAGTTCTCTTCCACACACTCCAGGGATCCCCTAAACAGTCTTCTCTCTGCTATATTATATTTCCAGCAGATATCTGGTAAGTTGAAGTCCCCTATGAGTTTGACTTTCCCCAGCTGCTTGTAGAATATTCTGAGTGTGCCTTCACCCTGGCTGAAAGGCCTATCACAGACTCCCACCACAACATCTGCCTTGCCAGCCTTTCCCCTGGTCCTGAGCTGTAAACACTCAACACAGTCAGCACTGTCGTTAAGCTCTGGACAACAAAACCCCAGCACCTTTTTGCAGGGAGAAGCCTTAATTCCTCTTCTCAGGCACTTCCATGGTTTCTAACTCATCAATAATCCCTGTGGATCCCATGTGGATCTCCATCCTCTGGCCCCACTGGGGTATCAGACTGAAGGACCTCACTAACACATTGTCCCTCAAACACTGGTGGGTGACCCCAGGCTTATCTTATGTTTTTATTTACTTCTCTTACATGGCTAAGTGATAACCACTGCAGCTTTGGTAGATGATTTTTTAATTAGGCTTTCAAAACATTTCTGTGTTTATTCTCCTAGCATCTAAGCTCTTTTGTGTGATTCAGAGCTTTATAATGCCTTTTAATGTGCTTTTCAAACTGTGACCTAGGTGTTTATAATGGAAAGTATCCCACAAAAAAGTTGATAATACATGAAAAAAAAATCATTTCCCTTTGTGGTAACCTTCCACTACTACCATGTTTCCCAGAAAATTGCTGATCTTTAGGGAAAAGGCAGATTTGAACCACATGTCAAGCAAGGAAACATCAGCTGGTATAAATTGGTGTAGCCTGTTATTTACTGCTCTGTGATCATTATCTACCATTATGGAGAATTTAGAAATTTTCATTTCCAGGAAAACTATTTTTCTACCTGAAACAAAATATTATATGACTTCTTTCTCTGTTTTTATAATGCCTCATTCTGGTACAACAAATAAACAAAAGGTTTCTAGTTAACATGCATGGATTAGATGTTTATAGGAAAGGGTAAGTTTTCTAAGGTTATTTTTCATTTGGAAAGAGTTCACTTCTGCATTGCTGTCATGTAGAAAGATGAAGGTACTTTTAAAGTGTGAATGTCAAGATTAAAGATGATAATCCAGTGAGTGAAAATATTAACATGCTTCTTGAGGCTTCTTGAGGAGGATTTATGGAAGATCTTCACATCTAGGAATCAAAAGGACAGGAGAAAGTACTGCCTTTAAAGAGCAGACAATTCCATAAGGTAGATTAATAAGGGGAGTTAGCAGATACACACATGATGTCTTTGAAGCTTTAAAAATATTTGTGTTCCAAAAGCCACAGCTACTTAATTGGTTTTGTAGAGCCTTTGAATCTGTTCTGTGGGACAGTATGAAATAATAGACCATTCTAATAAAATATATGAGCATTATTGCTAAAAGGAAGAGAGGTCAAAAGGACATGTTGAAAGGAAGTAGAAAAATAATATTTTCAAGTTGAAAAAAGGGTAAATTTTGTGAGGAGCTTTGTGATTTAATGTTTCAGGATAAATCACTAAATTTTGTAAGCTTTTAGACAAGTTCCAGTTCAATGAAAGTATCTTAACTTTCTTAGCCCAGTGAAGACATAAAATGGATTTTTAGGTAGGATGCTGTTTAGGATTTTTAGCTATTTAGAGAGCTGATTATTTTTCTCATATTTTTTTTTTCTCCCACCCACCTTAGAAGATAATTAGAGAGAGCAACTTCTTTCTTAACCTTTTGAATGAAAAATTAATTTATGATGGCCATGGAAGACCTGCATTATAAGTCAGTTATTCTGCAGTTTGTGAACAAATCTTGGCTTAGTTAAGATTACTTTCTTTTAAGCACTTGGTTTTAGCACTGCAAATTCAAGTGTTAACTTTGTTTCACATGTAAGTGAAAAGTACTATATAAAAACTAGGAATTACTATTTATTTACTGTATGATATTCATAGTGAGCAGTATCTGAAATGATGTGGTAATGTCTCCTCTTTACATGAGCTGACCTTTATAAGCTTCCTCTTCCTGACTAAATAAATCTTACAATTCAGTTTCCCCTTGCACACCTGTAAATGAAAGGGCTGTCAGATGGGGAATATTAATGAATACTAAACCACAAAAGGACATAGTTGAAGAATTCACCGCTTGCTCAGTTTTGTGTCCATACACTGAGGATTTTTTTCTGTAAAAAAATGGAGATTTATTCTACATAATTTAAGCTTTTTGTATTCCCACATCCTTTAAAGACCAAAGGTTTGTGTGAAGAACTTTTCATTATTAGATGTAACTTATGGGATATTGTTCAGCAGTTAAAATGTTCTGGACAATAAGGAAAAGCATTTTGAACTCTACTTTTTTATTACTGATTTTTCAAGCCAGTCAGCAGTGTGAAGAAAGTGTAAACAGTCTCTGTTGTTTTGGGGGGTCCAGCAGACAGAACTCACTGCTGTGCCTATCTGCTGGCTCATACCAGGGAAGGGTTTCTGGCTGCAGAGCACTGACGTGGTCCTTTCTCCATCTCCCCTTACCGTTCCCACCGTGCTAAAAAGCCAGGTGCTTTCCACAGTCAAGAGCTGTGGAAACAGAAGCTGCACAGGGCAATTCCCACCCAGTGACCCTTTGGAAGAGCTCAGTCTCCTGACATAATGCTGTGTTCATTCCCAGGATGAACACTGCCATCAGCAGTGAGGCATACTGTGATTTGGAAACCAGCACAGTGCCCGTGGATAATGTGATACAAAGCTTATAACCCTGTCTAGCCACAAATTTGCTAAGAAGTATCTTGTCTGCCAGAAAGCCAGCTGGACTTCAGCAGCTGCTGCAGCTAAAAACAGTGTGTGCATGTATTTTCTGGACCATACAGAAGGCGCCCTCTCACAGTCAATGGAAACAATTGGCAGCAGAACAGAAACAGGATTGATGACCTCAAATAAAACTGTATCTTGTTTCTATCAATAGCATGAATATGCTGGTGTGTTACTCAGGGGTAAAGGTAGGAAGTCTGATGAAACAAGTAGTGGTTTTTCCCTGCTGGTTTTGAGGAGCTTCAAGACTCAATAACAAAACATAGTCCTTTCAGTTATGAGTTCTGGTTTTGCTGCTAATTTCAGGAAGATTCTCTGAGGCTGTATTTCACACTAGCATGAATGTGGGTTTTTATAGTATTTCCATCAACAACCAAAAAGTGTGTTATGAAAGTGTGAACATGTCATAACAACTTTTGTGTTAACGCATGTAAGAGCTTCTCCACACAGAGCAATTTAGAAGAATTTGGGCACAGCAAAAAGAGTAATATGAATAAAGGAACAGTTTTAACATCTGTGTTGCGTTCCCTTCATTTGGGAATAAAGCAACTTTAACTGATGTCATTTCAATATCAGCCTAAAAGTAAAGGTATACCTTTCCCTTCCAAGGGATTACAGGTAAGAAATGTCTTTGCCAGCCAAAAAATTTCATCTTTTGATACAATGTCATTCTGGTAAGTGCTGAAATAACCCACTTCTTATCTTGCAAGATGCAGTCCCTTTTAGGGTTCAATATGATCAATTTTACTGATGTTTTGAGAGTTTCATTCTGTCCACATAACTGAGTATGGATTGCAGCTTACTGTCTCTGTACTGTGAAGCAAGGATTACACATAGAGTTGTATTTAAAGAATGAGAATTATTCCAATCTTGGCAAAAGAGTAGTTGATGAAAAATTTTCTTTGGTCCCAATGGTTACTGTGAAGAAAAGAATCTTGACTTCTAAGGAACTTTAATTTTTGAGTCAAGGGATATGAGATCAATCTTGGGTTTATTTAGATCATCTCCTCATACAAAATGTCATTGTGCTTGTTCTTATGCTGTCTCCTCCAGATGTTTTTAGTTTTTCACAAAACAGTTTTGGAATGAATTTGTTCAATGCACTTCATTTTGTTTGGATGCCCCAGTCAAGGATGAAATATGTGTTTATCTAGATATGCTTAGTTGTAGAGGCAAATGAAATTGTGTAATGTTTCATGTCTGTATTCAATAGTTTGATGTTTATGATACTGTTTTATGTTCTAGCTTAGAATTCTGAATCTTCAGATTTGAGCACTCAAAATTCTTTTTCATGACAAAAGTTGAACCTTTCTGATCTGTAAAAATGCATATAAACAGAAGTTTGCAAGGTCTTCTAAGAAAATCAGTCTGGCACAATGCAGTAAAGTGCTTCTTACCATTTTCTTCCTTCCTTTTTGTACTCACACCTTTATTCTTGTAGAATATTTTCTCATCTAGTAGTTGCTAGTTAAGTAAAATATTTCTTTAAAAGTCTGCTTTGAAGTTTTTATTCAGAACTTCACTTTTTCCCTCTCAGACTTCTTTAAAACTCCTGCAGTTTTGGCATATGTGCTTCTATAACCCAAATCCAGGAATTTTGGTTGTTCTGTGGCATGCTCTGAATTCTCTTCAGGCCTTTATATTTGTCCTTTTGCAGCCTCTGGGAAAATAATTCACTTCACATTCACTCATTTGAACATGCTAGGCCATTTGAGGTTAGAGTTTTCTGTCAGACAGCTCTTTTTGCTCTGTCCTTCATGTTAAGAAATTTCACAGAAGACAAACCCATCTTAGTACGAACGGTTTGTAAAATGCGTATACGAATAGCAATGTTGCAGAAACTAACCAGAGGCAAAGATCTGTCACAAGTCTGCTTAATTACTCTCTTACTCACCAATTCACTTTGCATTATTGAAAAGCCTATAAAATCAAAGCACTGCCTTCTAGAGCCTGCCTTCCTGACTAAAAGTAATAATAGCACTTGTTAAGAATTACTCAGGACAAGCGAGTTCATACCTAAGCCCAAACTTGCAAATGTGGTTTTAATGTGTAAAGAATTGTGATGCTTTCTTCAGCAACAGTATGAAACCTAAACCATGCCCAGTGAGAAGAGCTTGCTATATCTAATACTTGTTCAACTACAATACCTTCTTGTGATTCTATCTCAAGCTAGCAAAAATACCAGGAACCTTACAGCACTGCAACCACAGCAGGGATCTTTTGGAACAAGAAATCTTAAACCACCATCAGGCTTTTCTGCAGTTCCTTCACTTTGTCACCTTTTATGTTGTTTATTATGGTGCTCTCCTCACCAAGAACCCTCATCATTTCTGCCCTGTCCTTGAGGTTTCACTACAAGCCCTGAAATGGTGACAAACTGACGCACAAAGGACAGTCTCCTACATCTGAGCCAGCGCTGTTCCATCCGCTGTTTAGCAGGGGTTCATGGAAAAGGAGCCAGACCAAATGCTCCTATTAAAAGTGGAAATAATTTCATTTATGCATAAACCCACATTGGCCTTATTTAGCATAGCCCTTGTTCCTCAAAGTGTGGAGTATTTGTTCAGTGAAGAATCCCAGCAATAGAGTGTTTTTAGCCTCAGGCCATAGGCTGCCTGTAACCATTGGCCTTCTCCTGACTTTGATCGTTGCCTTATCAAACAGTGCTGCTTCCATGAGCTCTATGCACAGTTTTAGCATTGTATAATTTCTCAAAACACACATTTTTATAGCTAATCTGTGATAATTATAACTAAATTTGGAGAAGAGGAGGGTGAGAGGGCAAAAGGTTTAATTGCTGCTACGTGGCTGGAGCTCTGTACCATCATCAGATGAAGTGCTGTATAATTTGCAGAGTTTTACCTTGTAATATCTCTAATGGTGTGATATCCCTAACTAGTTTTCCATGTATGTTTGCAAATTTCATTGTTAATAACAATCTTAATCTGGTATTCATTAGCCTATAGTTAGTATATTGTCATTTAGAAACTCTTGCTTCCAATTAGCTTTAATGACAACATCAGAATCATTTTTCTGTGCTGCCATTTTTGGGCGACACTTTCCCATTTAAACTGCTTGCTGTTCTATCTTAATTAAATTTAATAACAGTAGTGGTAGTTTATAGGGGACTTTTTAACCTCATTTCATGTCAGACCATTTATACTAGTTTGAAGTAGGCACTGAAAATGTTTGCATTAATCTAATTACTTTTAAAAGAAGCAAACTTCACTTTTTGGATTATTGTAATTAAGGCAAAATCTTCATGAAAGGTCAAACTCCCTACCTGTGCAAATATGAAGAAACATTAGGGAGTTTTCTGAGTACAATGAAGATACATTAAAAAATCAACAATATAAAGAAATATATATATATATAAGGAAGCCATAACTTTTTTTTGTTTGTTTTAATAGAGGAGAAAAGTGTGAAAAAGCTGTCAGTGTCATTAGTGACTCAGTATTGTCATTCAGACCAAACTTTGGGTAGGGAATGGTTGCAGCATTTTTTATCTTGGGAAAGCTCCACAGAGGCTGAATAATATGCTTAGCACTATGCAGCACCCTTGAAGTCACACCATGAGACTAAAATCATGGTTCTCATTAAAAATAATTATCTTTATTTTAAATTATGCAAATTTACAGCCCTTTGGAGAAACTTTCCAGGAGATTACAGAAAATCATAGAAAAGTAGGTAGAAAGAGATGCTAGATGTCACCTAGTCTGTCCTCCTCCTCAAGCAATCTGTCTAAACCAATACCATTTCTGAATAAAGGCTTCCTAGACCTTACAGTCCTATTGTGGTAAGAATTTGTGTGTTTGCTATGCACAAGGTGTAACAGGCAACTCCTGCTCAGCTTTACCAACTTCTCCAAATCATGTTGTTAGGATCATAAGTCACCACTAGATCTGGACTAGAGTTTCATAGAGTCATGGAAACATTTAGGCTGGAAAAGATCATTAAAGTATCAAGTCCAGCCATTAATCCAACATTGCCAAATACCACTAAACCAGGTCCCCAAGTGCCACATCAACCCATCTTTTAAATACCTGCACTGATGATGCTTTAACCACTTCCCTGGGCAGCCTGTCCCTTCCCTATTCCAATGCTTGACCACCTTTTCAGTGAAAAAAAAATTCCTAACATTCAATCTAAATCTTCCTGGTGCTACTTGAAGCTGTTTCTACTTCTTTTGCTTATTAGTTGGGAGAAGAGACCAACCTCCACCTGGCCACAGCCTCCTTTCAGGGAGCTGTAGAGAGTGATAAGGTCTCCCCTGAGCCTCCTCTTCTCCAGACTAAGCAAGCCCAGCTCCATCAGATGCTCCACATCAGACTTGTGCTTCAGAGCCTTTTTTACAAAAAGTTCTGTTTCTCTAAATATACACAACAACAATTCTTGCTTTCCTAATATAAGATGCCAAAACCTCTCTGTCTTAAAAGTATTGCCATGTGTCTGGCTTCTTCTCAGCTTCACACAACAATTAATTTCCTTTTTGGTTAAGAACTATAGGCTTAGCCCTGTGTTTGTAGCTGGTGTATATCAATTGTGATAAGTTTCCTGCATCTTCTTCTGTTACTGAAAGGACCTTGCTGTTTGCATTCACAGAACTGGAAAGTGTCCTTTGTGCTACTCTGGTTTCACTTAAGCTGTGATTTTCTTCAAGAATATGAAGCTTTCCCACTAACAGAAGTAATTTAGTGGGGGTAACAAGAATTCTTCATCTCTCCTTTTTATAGATTACATGTAACAACCAAGATAATTTGGATAACCACCAGAAGAAACTATTTCTGAATATTGAGGTAATAGGAATAATTTGAAATGTTGTTAGCTGAAAGTAAAATGGAATAGGTGGGTAATGAGAGGAGCATCTCATAAGTTTGATACCTTTAGTCCTAGTATGAAATTATTATGCCTTCCTTTTCATCTGCCTGAAGATAGGGCTGAAAAGGGCTGAAGGAGGAGGAGTGTGCTGGACAGCAACGCTGTGGCTGTTGAGCAAGGCACCTGTGCCTGGTGACAGATGGGCAGGGAAGGCTCAGGGACGTGGCTGTGTGGCCCCAGTGTGGGGTCCTGAGCTAAGTGGGCTGACTCACATACCAGACACCATTATTGCACAGCTCTCCCTGGGCTCACTTTATCTGTCTGGGAAGCTGGCACAGCTGCATCACTCCTGCTAGCTTGTGAAAGCAGGCTGAAGTATCATTGCTCCATAGTCTCTTCCAAAGGGAGCTGTCCTCATAAATTCTGCCTATTAAAACCCAAGGTGAACATTCACCCCTCTGCAGTGGAATCCCTGCAGTATGTAGGAATCTGTCAGGGTAAAAATTATGAGTCAGAGCTACCCCTAAGCCAGCTGTCCAGGACTAACAATGTGAATATCCTTTCTGTGCTTGTCTGTGCAGCTGCAGCAGGACAAAAGCATTAAAACCCAGACACATCACTCCCCTGCACTTCCAACCCTGTCCTTAAATAGACTTAGTTCCTTCTACTTATTCTGTGTTTTCTCTTAGTTCTGTAGCAATTTCTATTTCAATACATTGAAATAGAAATGAAATAGAAATTCCTTCATGGACTCTTGGGTCACTACTTTTTCATCCAATATTTATTTCAAATATTAATTGTAATTCTATGTTTTCTTCACAGAAAAATTCATCTTACTACAGTGCCTCTTCCCAGTTGATCTTTTGTGTTGCAACACTGAGTGTTCTTTCTTAATTTAGAGTAATAAAGAATATGTGTCTCTCCAGTAGACCCTGTGAGTAGTCATAGAAAAATTTTGCTTGGAAAAGACCTTTAAGATCACTAATTTCAAAAGGGAGCAAATTTAAGGAAAATTTGCCCAGCAAAGGCTTATGGGGAACAACTTTGTGACTGCAGCAATTTCTCACTATATTTGTGGGTGCTGTTGGTGTCTTGCACAGCTGAGTGCCTTCAAGTGGCAGATGGGATTGCAGAAGCCTTTCCTGGGATCAGGAGAAAAGAATGTGCTTTTAGGCACATTGAAGTGAAAATTAGCTGTGAAAGTTACAGGCAGATAGAAACTGAGATGAGGTTTAAATAATTCTCAGTGCAACTCAGAAGCAACTGAAAAGGATATTTCAGGATTACAAATGAGAGGAAGGAATAAAGGTGAATTGGGGATTGTAAAAAAGCAGGCAGAGAAGAAAATCCTATAATATGATGTCAGTTTGATATATACCTATCTGTTAAGTTTGCCTGAACTCAATAGCAAGTAATAGAATAGTTTGAACCATACTAGTTTTATAAATAAGTTTTATTGCTTAAAACTTCAAAATCAAAATGTGAAGATATATCACTAACTCTATCTTGTGTATATTCTAAGATTTTTTCTTTGTCCAGCCTAGGAAACTTCTGGCATTTCTTACCCAGCTTCTAGAATAATTTTTCAGATAGATTTTTTTCCTTCTATTCCTAAAAAGAAATGAGAATGTGCAAGAAGCATAGCTTGACAGTTAAAGGACAGAGTCAAAGGAGCTGTCACAGTTTTTAGCAAAGAATTGAACATAGTTGGAGTTCAGTCCACAGAACTCTGGAGTGTAAAACAGCTGCAGCCAAGGGATGCAAGTGGACAGGGAACTGGACAATAAATACTTCATGTGGAAAATCCTCCATGAAGTATGTCTTTGTGGAATTTATTGCAGAGTTCCTTCTCTTTCTGTTTCTTAATGTGCAGTGTGCCTAGAAGCAGTATTATTTAATAGCACATTTAACTGAGGTTTTTAGAGTGTAATTCTGAGGTGACACAGATTGTGTGTAGTCTTTCAGGCAGACTCATTAAGAGAAGTGACACTTTGAAAAACAGGTATTTCAATGTGTTAAATACCCTAAATTCCAATTAATGATGTGACAGCCAAGAGCAGCAGGGACCATGCAATGCAGCATAATAATGCAGTGCACCTGTACAGACATTATAACAAACTAGGAAACTAAAAGTAGAATTCTCTGCATCTCTGTGTCTCATGGGGAACCTCCTTGGTTACCAAGAGAAAAACTGAGGACATGGAAATGGCTTAGATCTGGGATTTATAAATGAATGTAAATAAAGGCAGGCCTACCTCAATGCTTTCTGCACAGCTTGTATGTGGCTTCACCTGTTCTCTCTTCTGAATGAATGTAGATGTGGAGAAATGCCACTGACCATGAACATGTTTTCTGTTAAAAATTCACTGCTACAAAGGCAGCTCTTTCAACACAAGCTAAAGGAGAAGTTGTTTCTGCTCCTTTTGACTTCGAATATAAATAGCAGAATAAAGGATCAGAAACATTCCTCTCCAAAACCTTTTTAACAGGGATGTTACTAGATGCTGAAAGATATTTCTAGCTTGCAGCTGAATGGTTCAAAGAAATTGTGTGAAAGCATTTGGTTACCCTCTGGCCAAGGCATCATTTCTTCTGAACTCTGCTTTTTTGGGGAGCACAGAGCAAGGGTGTCCTCAAAGATCTGATGCTGTTTGGTAGTAACAAGTGCACCTAAATTCTGTGCAGATACTCAGTCTTATTCAGTTTCAGCTAAGAACATCTTCTTGATTCTTTAAGTATAAATAAGGCTGTCCATGTTTGTATAACCTCTGAAAATCAGAGGGGTTTTTTGTATCTATGTCTTTTCCTGGTTTTGGTTTCTTGGGCATGAACATATGTTGAGGTACTAGCTGGGAATTTTAAGATTCTGGCCCTCTCGACATCTCTCTGTGTTCAAATCCACAGCCTAGAACTCTCCAAAGTTTAATTACATCCTTCCTCTCGATAGAAACCAATGTCCCACCTTCCTATTAAAAGCCAGTTTTGTCATCCCTGTTAATACTGTAGCTCTGGATGCAGAGTACAGTGTGAGCCCTCTGTTGAGTACTTGGGCCTCTGAGTTACTGTGCTGAACGCTTGGGCTCTGATCTGCTCTGGGATCAAGGTGATCCTTTTCCTTGTGAGGCTTGGTTGCCACTTGATTGTATCCTTCCTAGAAGGCAATATGTGTCATCAGAAGAGGTATAAAAGCCCTTCTGGAATATTTTCATGGGTAAATGAGGTCCAGTGCTGTTAGTGACTCTTGCCTGAAAGAGGAAAATAAAATCTGCCTGGAACACAGCAGGCTGCTTCTGATCCCATGCCCTTGCTGCATACAGCTCTTGGCACTGACTGAGGGAAGAGTGTTTGCTTAAATACCCTGTCTGCTACTGGCCAGGGGAAGCACAGCAAAAAACCCTGAGCTTCTCAGAGCTGGGGGACTCAAATGTACCATTTCAAAAGCATAATGTTAACACAGCATCTTACAGGGGCCTGGGTTCTGTGGTGTAGGTATGTTCTGGGAGAACACCTGCTGGATGGAGACTTTCCATCTTGCTTTTGATATCCTGCCTGATTCAGAGAGTGAATAGGAATGGCAATTTTGTGCATGTCTGGAAATCTAATTGCAGATGCCTGGAGAAATGTAAAGTCGAGTCTAGTCAAGAAAAGAAGGAGGTGTGAAATTTAGTGTTTAACACACTGGTTAGCAGCAGCATGCCTGCAGGGGGAAAGAGAAGAGGGTGGTAAGTATTAATTACAGCTTTGGGCATAAACACTTACATTGCAGTACCATTCTTGTTCATGTTAGCCTTTTCTTGAATCCAGCTTCATAAACACAGGAGCAGTAGGAAGAAAATTTAGTCTGATTGTTTAAGATGTTATTGCACTGACAAACTAAGTTCAAGGAAAGATGCTGATAATTCATAGATCAGAAGAAAAACTTAGAGACAAGAGTAGGAGTACAACAAAATGCCAAGATATATAGGATCTTTTAAAATACAGGTTGGCTTGTTTGGACTTTAAAAAAAAAAAAAAGACAGCTCAAATCCAAAAATATTGGGATTTTCCAGTGCAGAAATAGTAACATAATTTTCAGATTCAGCAGGAGAAATTGTCCAGTAACACTGACTGCAGTGCTTTTATCACTGCATTTACTGCTGTTGTTGTTTGATGTGCAAGGGGACTTCTTAAAATGAATTTTCTTTCCTATTCCTTTAATTATGTGAGGTTTTTCACAGCACCTATTTCTGCTACCTTTGAAACTGTTGTAAAGCCATATGCTACAAAGCCAGAGCGATAAGACATATGGAGACAACTTTGGGCAATGTACAGCCAGCTGGATAAAAAGATTTTAGGAAATATATCTTCACACCTGAAAAAGAAAGAAAAAAACATCCCAAAATGGTGAAAAAATAAAAAAGCAAAAGCTTAGCTGCAAGTATATTTGAAAGCTTTTAAAGTATCTCTGTACAGAAAAAAAACAAAATTGTTGCTTATCATGCAGTGATAGAAAGGTTTGTATTGGAAGGGACCTTTAAAGATCATGCAGTCCAGCCCCCCTGCCATGGGCAGGGATGTGATCACTCTCTTGTGAATCACAGCTCAGAACTTGCACAACATTTACTCAATGCAGCAATTAAAGGCGTGAGTTCGTTTGGATTTTTTTTTTTTTAAGATAAATTAGTATTTTATTGTTCATAAATTCTTTTTTTAGGATTGTAGCAATATCTTCGTGTACTTTTTGATAGCATGAAAAGTTGCTTATTATCTTCTAGCCACAACAAATACTGCCTTAATTTTCTTTCCCCCCTAATCTTTCCAGATGACTGGTTTTAAATTTCTATGCAATGAAACTCCACAATCAGCTGCTAGATGACTGGTTTGGAACAGGATACTGGTAGCACATATTTCTCAACAAATTTTTACTTCCTTTCCTGCTGTCACCCATCTCTAGCTTAATAACCCCTGTGCTTTAAGATATTTACAGTCTTTAGCAAGTATGGAACTGCTAGTATTGCAGATGAATTCCCCAAGCACTTCTTTGCAATGCAGCCTTCAACTGGGAGTCCCCAGATGGGGTTTTAACAATGCAAATGAAATATATCACTGCTTCAGAATAAACTTCCAACAGGAAATGTTCCTCCTGCTTTCTCAAGGTGGATGCTCATTTAATGATTTTGAATGATAGCTGTCAGACACTCACCAAAATCTTGACAATATTTTTCTCTTCCATGATTTCTATGCAATTCCAGTCTGCCTTATGATGTCCCTTTATACAGAGCAATTGTTCTGCAGGTTTTTCAGAAAACTGGATTTTCAGAAAAGTATGAATAGTGGCTCACTTGGTTCTTCTCTTGGAAAACTCTGGAAGATTTTTGCAGTTTGTGCTGTTTCACAGGAAATATTTAGTCACTTGAAAACATTTCTCCTGTTTTTCATCTTAAAAAGAAAATAAATCTACAGGTACAAAGTGAAAATTTATTTAACAATTTCACTACTCTTGGAAATACTTTCTGAAATCACTACAGAAAAATGGATATACAAACATGGATGTTAGTCAATATGGTCTAAAGTTTTGATCTATTTTTGACATATTTGTCTAGACAAAATACTGTTTTCCTGTGCTTAGGAAGAGGGTTTTTTTATTTACTTGATTAGATAGAAACTGCCCCTCTGATATTGTCATCATGATCTGTTTAAATAGAATATAATTAGAAACTACATTATGGGTTGCTTTCTTAATTGACTAATAGCAGTCTTTGATTTAGTGCACAACTGATACCAAAAGACCTCTTTAAAAAGTCTCTATCTAAGTTTGTACATATAAATCATTAATGTTAAATAGGCAAACTATAATAATTTGCTGGGGATACTGCAGAACATGTCTAGGCTGTTTGCCTAGGAGTTCCTGTTTGAAACTCTTATCACAGAATGAAAGAGGGAAGGGTTGCATGGAGGAGCAGTATCTCCTCTTAGGTCAGCTGGTAAAAGGACAGGGCAAGCTTCCAGCACTTCCCTCTGAAGCAGAGGCAGAAAATGCAATCTAGCAGAGACCAGGAACAAGTCCTGGGAGTCAAACAGCTCTACTGGGTTGCCAGAGGAACTGACTTGTGAGAAAAGTGAACTTTGCACTTTCCTTTGAGAGAAGGAAAGCAGGTTTAGGCCACATTGGCTGAAGCAACTCTAGTTTTGCTGCTTTTCTTGAGTAGAGTCTTGATCCTAAAGCACTTCCACTACTTTCTCAGAAGCAATGAGAAGCAGTAGAACAGAGGAATTACTCCATTAAAAATAACACCAAAACACTGATCTTATTGTCAGGTTTCCTTTGTGCACCACCCATTGTATCATTTTGGTTCTTTCTGTTGGACAGAAGCAGCTTTTCAGGAAGATTTGGTCTCACCAAAGTACCCAAAACTAAGAAAGCACAGCAGTGAATGGCCTGGCAGCTCTGTCATGGGACATTAGAGTATTGGTACTGCATTTACTTTGTCCTGATTTTCCTGATTGCATTAAGGTGGCCAAGATATGACAAAGCTGAGCAGTGTCTTGCAACCAGTTCCAGGCTTTGGAATGACTAACGTGACATGATATGTCTCTGGCTATTTTGTGTTTGTCTTGACAAATGGAATGAAATCCTTTTTGAAAGTTACTTCACTCTTTCACTGTCTCACTGTTCATACATATCATAAAGAAATCTAAGAGGTATTTAGCCCTAGAGGACATTCCCTTGGAAAGACTGAAATGTGTTAAAATGCCAAGTTCATGCTGCTCACTGCAAAGTCTGAGTCTCAGAATTCCAAGCCCCAGCAGTAATCCAAGTGTCAGGGAGAGGACAGGTAGAAATGTTTTCTTAACAGCTTTTCAGTCAATTTTGAGCAGTTTCATGCTGCATGTTTACTACTGCTTTATTCAGCCTGGTGTCTTGAGAGATGGTGATTCTGCAGTATCATGGCAAGTGTTTTGGGATATAGGTGGCCTTGCCCTTCTGTAACTGCTTGTTCTGGAGAACTGAAAAAATAAAATACTTGACAGTATTAGCTGCAGGCCTAAGTGGGTCATGCTGTGCAAATGTCTCTGATTAAAAGGACAATAGATGCGGCTGTATTTGAGAAAAAAGCACTTTAATACAAGTACTGGAAATGTGATAGAATATAATAAGCACTTTTGTACTCAAATGCAACTGTTGAGCAAATGCCCAAAAGGAAAGGGTTAGCAGAGTAAATCAGCAAAGGTTAAATATCTGCACTTTCAAAGCAGGGCTGAAATGTTGTTTGTTGGGGTTTTCCATTTTTTAATAGAAAAGCTAATTCCATTTTCAGGTACCAGGGATGAGAGAACAGATATTACATCTCCAGCTGCTTTAAATTTATGTATTTTACAAATTCTCAAAGCAGATAATAAAAACTATGTGGTTTGGGGTTTTTTTGCTTTTCCAGTGTTGTGCTCTGAGTCTAGAGTTCTATGTTTCTACTCTTTCCAATAATCAGAACCAGCAATTACTGTTCCTGTTCTGATCATGTTTGTGAGAATAAACCAGGAGTTTGTAGCTACTTCTATAAAGCTTGACAAAAGTGTTAAAAAACTGGCACTAATAGTTTGGAAGTTTCAACATAAATGACTTAAACAAATCAATAAATAAAGCTTGGAAACTTGGCTGACACAATCATCAGCAGGAAAGACCTAAAGTATATTTGCTACTGGTGACCAGGTCGGCCAAGTTTTTGAGCTTTAAAAAAGGCTAGGAGAGATATTTATGGGCAAACTTCTTTTACCATGTGCTGCTTTTTCTAGCATAGATTGGAGTTCTTTAAGAATTGTTTATTAAAGTTTCAGTTTAGGGTGGAATATGATAATCAGAGATACAATTTAGTGCCAGTTTATCCCTTTGCCTCATGGTTTCCCATATTCACATATTCACATTGTTCAAAGGCTCACCCACCCTTCAGAGCAGAGTTCTCTCTGAGCTTTCCTCAGATGGATGACCTGAGCTTTATTAGTGTTTTTCTCAATGCCTGTGAGAAAAAATGGTGACACAAGGTACCTGGTGCTACTTCCCTGATATTTTTGTGTGATTTTGATGTAAAATGATATTATGGAGCTAGGTGGATTGTTCCATAGGTTTCCTCTTCAGGGATGGCATCTATAATTTTTCTTTCTATTCCCAGCCATTGCAGGATGCCAGTAGCACAGTTACTGTGGTGTTTAATTTGCTGCAATTGCCATCATATTTTCCTGCCTGCATTGGAATTCAGTTAGCATACATTTTCATTTCACTGATGTCATTGTTGAAAGCAGCTATTTTCCTAACAGTGTGTGTTACATCTCATGCTGGTCAGTCTGACTATAAGAATGTTCCAAGATAACAGGTAATGGACAAATTTAACAGATTAAATTAATGCCTATTGTAGGCTGAACAGCTTCAGCTAGAATTATCTCAGAAATTAACTTGACCCAATGTGTGAACAGAACATAAATGTGAAAATGTGAACAGAAGAGTGCTGGTGATATCTTCCTTTTTTCCTTTATTATTACAACTATTATACAAACTTTACTCCCTGTGAGAATGAATAAGGAGACATCTGCCCTCACTGAAGTCAAAGTCAGATCTATTCTTCATTCATACAGGCTGGTGTTATCAGCCCAGCTGATTCCAATGCATCTGCAAAACCAAACACCATTCTCTAATGTCCTCCAAGAAACCATCATTACAGCAGGTTTTCACCGTGCTCTTGATGCATAATTATGCAATTTGATGTGTAATCTGTTAGTTTATTCTGTACAGGCCAGAACAGAGATTAAGGGTCCAACCTACCTTGCAGATGGTAAAAGCTGAGACTAGTTGTGACAATATTCCCTTGAAATTAGTAAAAGTAGCAAAATTGTTTGACTACTCATTAATAGTTAGATGCCTTCACTCTGCCTGATTGATCAAATGCCTGCCTTTTGCCACCCTCAGCCTTGTTTTGATGGCAAATTCATTTTAGTAATGAGGAACTTATTATCACAGCACAAGAAATTTTACTCTTGCAAATCAAATATATCATGGATTCTATTTCTACCCAGCTCTTAAAAAATAAATTAATACAAAACAAAACAAAAAACTAATAAACCAAAAAAAACCTGAACAACTTTTTTGGTAATCTGAAGCAAATGAACTTGCCTTTCTGATTTTTCCTGAACTATGGGTTGCCATCTTGCAACCTTTACTGTGTTGCATTTTCTCGGCAAACTCCACCACAGGATGAAGTTTGAGGACTTAACTAAAGTAACAACACACTCTTTTGGCTTACATTTCTTCAGAGAGCAAAAACGGAATATTTGGATTTCTTCTTTTCCAATTACTGCAATGTAGCTTGTTTGCTTGCTATCTGAAGAAAAAGCTAGAGAAGAAAAAATAGGATAATTTGGGAGAAAATGTTCCTTTCTAGAGGAAATTTACTGCATTCTGAAGATGTTAGTTTAGTACCAATATTTGGATGTTTTTCAAAGATGAATAAAATAACCACTAAAGCGGTCTCAAAGACCATGGAAACAGTCTAAGAAGATTTTTTGCTATTTTTTTCCTTAGCAAAATAGCTCTTTCATTTTCCTAGTTGGTCTACTATGTCCTCAACCATTTTACAATTTGATAATAATGCAGGGGCTGATGTCTCAGCGAGAAGTCATCCCTAAAAGGGAAAACCATCAAAAGAAAAAACAATAGAGAAAAAAACACTTCATTGACTCGTAACATTCATTGATTTGTAACAACAGCTTTTGAACCCTGCGAATCTTAATCTCATTCCAGGCAAAAATTGAAATGGGACCAAAATGGGTGTTAAAAGTCTTGTATATTAGGACAGCATGTTGTCATTCAGTGAGAAAAAGGGCAGTGAAGTAAATGCTGTATTATTTTCCTGAACTGGGTCGTTCTCAGTCTACTGTGTTGCATATTGAAATGTTTTAATAAGCCCCTTTCAATGGCATCTCTACTTTCAAGTAGCCCTGTCCACTCCAAGGGAGGCTCTGCCATGTGTTTGCTTAAAGCTCTGAAGTGCTGGAATGCTTTCCCTCAAAAGGAGTCTTCAGTTTAAGATAACCTTCAAAAACCAATAGCAGCCTAAGATGCATAAGAGGAACAGAGACACTGAAGATAACAAATTCTGGCAGTCCCTGAGTCTCTTTTTTGCCCTTTGAAAATTAAGGTTACCAGAAAGAGAGCTTTTTCCCTGAGGCATTTCCTTAATGTTTTCCAAATGTTGCTTCATCAGAGACAAATGGTCAGAGACGCTGAAGAACCCTATTACAGATGCAGATTTTTTTTGTTGTTAAATATGTTTCCATGTTTAGTTGCATTCCTGAAGCTGTAACTGAGATAAAGCATGTGTAAAAGCTTTGCTTATAGAGTTCTCCACAGCTCAAACTCAAACAATCTTCCTTCAAGATGCATTAGAAGCAAGATGCTTCCAAGTGTGGCAATGGTTGCTTTGCATCATAAGCAGTTAATCTGGTTCATGTCAAATATTCGGTTGTTGGCAAGGAAACAAGTTTCCAGCATTCCCTTGCAGGAAATTCAGTGGGAGTTCAACAAACTGCAGTTCAGCTGCAGAAGCATGACCAGTTTGGGCTGCTTTGGATATCCATGTTTCACTTATTCCACAATCCATTTTATTATTTCCTACACTCAAGTAAAGCTGAAGAGAAAATGGGGAGAACAGAAGGAAGGGTGAAGTCAATGGCTCTGAAGGACTAGAAGCAATAGGCAGGAGTGGGTATAAGAAGAATTAAAATTGTATATACTTGAAGCAAATCAGAGCCCATGTGTGTGTGTTTTACACAGGCCAAGCTTCCCATCTGATGGTCTCAGTTGTATCTACAGATGAGCTGACTGGAGGTATGGAGTCCTGGTATACTACAGGCCTATTTACAAAGGTGCTTCAGACACAATTTTTAGACATGACTGGGTAGTGTATAATTTCTTGATTTTTTTTTTTTCTGAACCCTTCCCTTTTCTTTCTCTATTTCCCCTGTCTTTAGAGCCTCTTTATTGGGAAGTTTGCCTCTCTGTTGGATCATGAATTTTGTTGCCAGACCATTGAAGCCTACCTAGAATCATTGTTACACTGGGAAACACACTTCTATTCTTGCTGCCAATGGTATAGTTAAGAAAAACTGTTCTTCCTTGAACAGACACCAGTGGCAAATTTAAATGAGCCATTACTGAAACACAATTTGAGAAATGCAGAAAATCAGTATAAGCTTTCTGGTCATAATGATCTGATGCTCTTTTTTTACAGCAGCAGATCAGTTGGTAATAGCAGGTGATACCGTATTAAAGATAGAAAAAAAAATTAGTTGAAACCTCTCCAACCATAAGCTTCATAATATTAAACCAAATTTTCTAGTGTGCAATAGATTAATGTTTCCAACACGCAAACAAGTAAGGAGATGACTGGGATAAATGCTTAATTTATGAAATGTAGTTACTCCATTTTTTTCCTGTTTTGGAGAAACTCACAAAGACAGCTGCAATATCCATACACCCCTCTCCAAGTCTATTGTACATGTAGTTCAATGTGTATTTAATCACCAGAGTATGCAGAGTGTAATGTCTTTCCCACTTGAAATATTTTAAGCACCAATTCAGAAATTTTAGGCTTTTTGAGGAGATACTAATGTTGCAGTATGCAAGTCTCCAGTTTGGCCATAGGTGGTTTACTCTGATTTAAACTGAAAGACTGCCAAAACTATATAAGCAAAAAAAAAATTGTCTCTCCTTAACATTTCATTACGTCCTTTCATTCATCTCTCCTCAACATCACTGCAAAGCTCTCTGTAAAGGATTGGGGAGGCTCCACTCAGGATTTCTCCAGAGTAAAGAGCTTTCGCTTCCTTTTTGGCCTCAGGCACTGATGTTAAGTAAGGCCACTGTTTCCAGACAGTGGTGGAGATTAATATCAAACATAAAACTTCCCTGAGAGGCTATTAAATCAGTGTTGACCTGATTTTAATAACACGTAATATTTCCATGGATTGCAAGCAAGTAAACAAGCTTTGACAAATACCTTGCATAAATGGACTTTGAAACAGAAAAGACTGTTAAAAAGTCACAAAGGATACAGAGACTATTTTCTGAAGGGGAAAAAAAAAGGAATTTTTTTATAGAACAGCACTTCACTGAGTTAGAAACTTCTTGTTTCTATGTGCAATTTCTTGTCCTGGACAACTGTGCCACAAAATGCTATTGGGAAAGCTTCTTAAAAACATTAGTGTCATGCCTTGCTGGGATCCACTGGGAAAATGTACTTCAAAAATCATGTAAGGAACCTGAAAGAACAGAGGAAAGTTTGTCTGGGATTTAGTCCTCTTTTGGATTACACACGTGCCAACAGCTGCTAAAATTGAGATATTCTGTGTTAATCTTTTGATGATTCTTCATGAGAAATACAGGAGGGAAATGGATTGCCTCTTCAGATAAATGATATTTGGGATAATGTGAACTTCAAAACAACAAAGCTGAAGAACTGGCAGTAGTTCTTCAAGTATATACACCTTATAAGTAAACAACTTGCTCCTTTGAGAAAAATCAGTAGTTAGTCTTGAGTCCAGTATTGTTGATGACGTGCCTAGAAATTGCTGATGTGCCAAGGGGGAAGTAATCAACTTGTAATTTTCTGGATTATACTTTATCCCTTTAATGGAAATTTGTCCTTGCTTAGACAGCTTACTTGTACCCTAGAGAGCAGTGGCCAGCCCTGCAGTGTGATTGTCTGCCTCAGATTTAGCAAGGCTTTCAGCACTGTCTTTCACAGCATCCACACTGGCAAAATCAAGGAGTGGACAGGACAGTATTAAGGAAAAGATGAGTGGAGAGGACAGGATTAAGAACTGGCTGAATGACAGATGAGGGACATGATCAGTGGCACAGGGTCTTGCTGGAGGCCTATCACCAGTGGAGTCCCCCCAAGGTTCAATACCAGCCCCAATATTGTTTAACCTGCTCATCAATGACTTGGATGAAGGGGCAGATGCCTCCTCAGCAAGTTCACTGAAGACACAAATCTGGGAGGAGTGACTGATACCTCAGAGGGCTGTGCAGCCCTTCAGAAGTGCCTCAACAGGCTGGAGTGATGGGCAGAGAAGAACCATCTGGAATTCAACCTACTGTGGTCACTTCCAGCCTTAAACTATGATTCCTGGTAGTGTTTTGGCTCGGTGAAAGTCCAGTGGAGAAATATTGTTGCAGGGCCTTCAGCAGTGCACCTGGATGCAGTGCCTGTCCCTGGAAATGTGCCTACCATGTGAGTCTGCTGAGATCTGTCCAGTTGCCACTGTGCTCTCTCCAGTGCTCTGATGTGAACAGTCTCTGCCTGGTGCACTTGTGATGTTTTGTTGTGAGCAGGCTGTGTATCCACTTTAGGCTGCAAAAGAATTGCTCCATGCCCAGGAGCACAGATTATATCTGCATGTGTACCAATGTGTGTGTCTGGCTATTCACATATGCTATAGACCATTAATTTTAAAACAGTGCTGCTGTTCCTAAGACTCCTGTGGGACACAGAACTGTTGCTGCTTTTGTTGCAAAGTATGAAGTGTTTCAAAATCAGTGCCTTACTCGTAGCATGATTTTTTAACTTTGTTTTATAAATTCTAGCTCTTGAGGCTATTGTCACCTCACAGTATCCATTGTGAACCAATGGTTTTAAAAGCTTTACAAGTTGTGAGAGCCTTGAGCAGTAGCTGGTCTTGTAGGTATATAAAAAATAGTTCTTACTTCTTCAATGTACACCCAATGTTTAATCTTCTTGGATGCAGCCTGTAAACATCCAGTCTAATATTTGATTCCCAGCACATTTAATAGTTGTCACAGTTCAGCATCTTTTTTTTACCTCTCCTCTTTTCAGGTGGGAATGTTGTGATGTTTAAGACAATGAGTCTCTCTGGATCTGGTTCAGTTGACATGGGGTCCCTTGGCAGGCAGCTGAGGTTCTGTCTTCCATTAATAATTGTACCTGGCAATGTGGCAAGAGTTTGAATGTCTGATTTCTATCTTCTGTCACAGTAGAAACTCTGCCTGACATCACAGAAGCCACAGGTTTTTAAAACAGGAGGGCTTATTTGGCCAGACTGAGTGGCCTCAGTTATTTATAGCACACTGTTCAGTAGCTTTGGGTTGACATCAGCTTTGGAGAAGAAGTTTTGGTGCATTTTCTTTGCAGCTCTGCCTGGTCTTGGCCAGCTTCCATGTCATGAATCCTATGCTTGGGCAGGCTGAAATGGACTGGTTGACAGGCACAGAGGGGACTGCTTCTAAACTCAGTCTACTGTCCAGAAACTCTCTCCTTAAAATTATAGAGGGTCTTTAGAGTGATCATTTTTGGGAGAAAATGGAGACTTCCTGATTACTATTCTCTTCCCCTCTGTATTTCAAATGAAATCTGGTACTTAACTCATTTTTCAAGGCTGTGGTTTGTCCTGCCCTGCTGGTCAGCCACGATGGACATTCTGTGCATCAGCCATAATATGTTCTCAGTGATACATGACTTGCTTTTCTGAGTCCTTTTATTGGCAACCACACTTGCTGTTTAGCCTCACAATGAGACTAATTCTTCCATGTACTCATCAAGCATAATCCTGCTGCTTTCTCAGTGAATTTCCCAGTCTCCTGAGACTAAATGTCAGCTGCAACTGGCTGCCCGTTGTTTATCCACCCTGGCTGCAAGAACAGCAGGAGACTTCTGCATCCTGGCTGCTTGTGAACCAATCATCTCAGACCAGGAGCAACCTCCCTTTCCTATCATTGCTTCATAGCATGGAGCATTCTTTTCTTTTCTTAAGGTAGTTGCAGTAACGAGTCCCAGAAATGCTGCTTCCCATAACTCTTACAAAATTCCCTCTCAGCTGCATATTTATCTTCCTATGAGGCGTGATGTTTCCACAGAATATTTCCTGGCCCTTGACACATGCATCCTCAGTTTGAGTTCCTCTTTTCCACTGGATCTCTTTTAGCTTTAGCCTGTGTACATGTTCCACCTCAGTGATCTTTGCTGGGAAAAAGAGAAGGTGCATCACAAATTGCATTTAAACAAGCCCAGAGACAGAAGTTAAATGCTCTAAGAACAACAGTAATGGATTTAGCCATATGCTCATCCTTTATCACCCTACTGGGATTCTGTCTACTGATGAAGCAAGAGGGAGAGGGGCTAGGGAAATTCCAGCTGTCATTGAAACATACTTCTCTAGTGCTGTAGTTATTAGAAGCCTACCAGGTGGCATGCAGTACCTGGTACTGGCAGATTCATTTTCAAGAGTTCAGCTGAGGCCATCTATTGATTATATAGTAAATCCAACTTCCAGACTTCTAAATTTGGATTGGAGAGCTTCTGTTGGCATGAAACATAGCAGTGACCCAGTGTAAACTCACCCTGAAGATTCAGATTTGTTCAAAAGCAGTATGTTTAACTTGCATTTTAACTTGTAATACTATTATATTAATTCATAATACTGTTGTACTATACTGTTGTACTAGCATGCTGTCAGATCAAGCATTGTTTATCCACACAAAACCAGCATAAAAACCACTCTGGGCTGTGTACTCTGGCTAATCTGCTAAAACCACCATGGCCTGATCCAGACCAAAGCAGTACTTGTGGAGCACTTGTGGGTGATAATGTGCAGCCCTGGTGTTCTTTGAGGGGACCTGCAGTGACAAGCACACAATGATAAGTGATCTTGGCACACCTCAGGCTCTAGGTGTTACTATTCAGTCTGCCTGAGCCATGGCTAATGCCACAAAGGGAAGCTGGACATCCACAAAAGTCTTTGAGGCTACACAAATTAACATCTTTTTTCTTCAGGCTTTGCCAGCACAGTTTGGCTCTAGTGTCTGTGGGAGAGTCTCACTTGTTCCTTCCTCTTTCTGTAGCTTTAACTCTTTCTAGTGCTTGAAGACCAACCAGTTTACTCCAAGAATGGCTCCTGTTGCTGAGCTTTTCCCAGCCATCACTTTTGAATGTGTGATGGAACATGTGAGGAGCAGACCAAAGTTAAGATGAGATCCTGACATTATCCATAGGCACTGTGCATGGTGAAGACAATCTCAAGACAAGACACAGGAGGTACCATTGCCTAGGCATAGTCTTTTCTCATCCTCACAGCACAGAATTCCATTTTGACTCACTGTGTGATGCTGAATCTGTTCCCTCCCCAAAAAACACTCCAAAATATATTTTCCCATGATAAAATTCCCCTGACTATATCCTTTGAGGAAAAGAGATTTTTTTTTTTTACTAGAGCCAAATCTCAGAACAGCTCAGTATTCTGTTTAACAAAATGTTTAACAAAAACAATAGCAACAGAACAAAACAAAACTCTAGAACCTGTTATGTTCAAAGTTTCAGTTTTTACAATGTAGCCACACTCTTTTGTCAACCCTACAAACCCCACAGTTTTGGCTATGCATTATAAAGTATTATCTCTTTGCACACCTGCTGCTAATTTTCTGGGGCATTTAAACTGATTTGGGCTCTTCCATAAGCTGAGAGAGGTTTTTGGTGATGTCTCATGTAGTTCAAATGCAGTGGGGTAGTGTCAGAGGGATCTGCTGGGTGAGTCCCACTGTAGGAGAAAGGGAGCAACTGAAAGTCAATGATGGAAAACTGCCTTAGATGCCAGCTGCACATGCAGCTGAGATCTGTCTAACAGAGCCATGTCCTTCTTTTCCTCTAGGCACTCCAGGGAACAGAAGCTGTTCCAGTGGCTCTCAGGATACAAGGCTCAGGGTTTAGAAAGGATGGCCTTTAAGTTCAAAGGCTTCATTTACAGAAAGAAAACAATTGTATCAGCAGTGGATATGATTAATCTCATTTAGGGTGAACTTGTTACACTTTTCTCCAGCTTTTGTTTTGTCTTTTGCTTTGAATCCATAATAGCTGTGCCCACTGTGAAGCAAGGATGTTTCTGTATTGGATCTACCAATAGAAAATGTTGTGAAGAACTAGTCTGGGACACAAATCCCTTGTCTGGCAGAAAGAATCCCTGTAGGATGGGTAAAACTTATATCCCAAGCACAGTGAAGAGGCTATTTAATTTTCCCCTGAGTCACTTGCTGGTTCTTAATCCTTGTTGCATTCTGTGCTGCTGAGAGCAGGGCAGGCCTGGAGCACCAAGGTTTGTTCTGGCAACCTCTAAGCCAGAGCAGCTAATTCATTTTTTTCAAATTTTGCTTCAGCCATTTAATTTCCACTTGTATGTATAAAGGAGTCACCTGGTTTGTTTACCAGGCCTGGCCAACAGCTAAGGTGCTGAGTAAGAAATGAGTAGAAGTGATTCAAGTAAAAAGACCAAAACTAGGGAGGAGTTTATCTGGGGGATTCTTTAGTTTCCATTCTCCACCCATCTGCTTCGTGCTTTTTGAGTCAGGGAGGATGTTCAGACACTCCCCAAGTCCTGATATTCCCCAACATTCTGTCTTGTAGGAGGCTGTCACACAGTTTAAATGTTCCTATCACTTAATAGCCTCCTGGACAGCTCCAAGGGACATTTGGAGGACATGTAGTATATCATATTAAAGTAATTAGATCTGTACAATTAAGATGCCTGTCCTGGGCAACAGGCAAAATCAGAGACCATAAAAAAATATTGGTTAGAAGGGCTCCACTTAAGCAACTTGTGTCACTACTGGGTTTGTGCAGCTGATCTTCTTTTACTGCTGTCTGTCTTTCAGCCTTTTGAACAATTACAATACACAGGGGTACAGTGCAGAGATGTGTTTTATTTCCTCCTACACTGAAACACTGCCCCAATGGTAGCTGTGTTTTAAAATGTAGCCCTGTCTCCAGCTCATTGGGTTAAAAAAAAAAAAAAAAA
>VZRX01000853.1:0-29804 GCA_013398075.1 Notiomystis cincta
ATAAATATATATATATATATCTACAAATATAAATATATATATGAAATTAATGAGAAAATTCCTTTTATCTCCCAACCTCTTCCAGTATAATAAGTCTAATGGTTTTAGGTATGAATTTTGAAAGGCAGAAACTGGATGGTGCAGAGTATTGACATATTTGCCTTTAACAACTAGAATTCTATATGGAAAACTGACTTCCAAGTCATGTTTGGGTTATCTTGGTATTTTCACTCAGACTTAGTTTTCTAGGACAACACAGAGCAAAGACAATTTGAAAACTGGAGAAAGATACAGAGGGGACTGAGGTATATAACAAGGGCATGCATTACAAAAAATGGTTTTGTTGTAATCATGGGATGCCAAAAGTCCAATAAGGTTAACTATTATTTAAAAAAAAAACTATTTAGGTTGAATCTTCCATGTGCAGGTTCAGGACAAACCCTACATTTGTGTATAAAAAATAAACTTGTTTCCACATGTAACTTATCCATCCAATGCAACTCCTTTTTATGGGTCAGCATTATTTAGTATCTGCTTCTCCCAGGCCAGTATTTGGTTTAATAAGTGAGATTTCATTAACAAAATTACTACATCAGACCAACAGGTTGTAAATACACCATGACAATAAATCAGTGCAGGCTGAGCCTGATCCTATGGTCCTGTGTCAGGGAGGCTGATGTGTCCTGTACTCCAAGGCATGGAACCCAATGTGCAACAAAATATTAAAAGAAAATAAGTGTCTTAAGGCCAGAAAGATAAGTTTACCAAAAATAAGCTGCCTGTTTTAAAGCATTTCCTTGGAGACTGAAAAGCAGGAGAATGTTTCTCCTAAATGAAGCACTGATGTGTTTGGTTTGCAAAGCTCCCCAGAGCCCTGAAGGCTGAAATCACTGAGGCTGCTCCTCTCTGGGAAGGCAGATGTTCAGAGGAGAGCACAAAAATAATCTTTTCCTCAAATCCTGCTCCCTCCCAGCACGAACAGGAAGCCAGGAGCAGAGGACAAGGGGCTGCCAGACCCTGCAGAGGCACCAACGTGCACATTCCTCTGATTTGTGCTCTGGATTTGGGAAGGAAAAGCAGGATGAGAGCCATTTTAAGAACCTGAGCAAGATTCCTCTTCCCATGTACATCCGAATTCCTCCTATAACACAGATGTCAGTGTCATCCCAGCACCACCTGCCAACAAATTCTAGCTCAAAACCCACAAAAAATAGAATGTAGGGGGTTTTTGACAGTGGTTGTTAATGTGCAAAGCACACTGTTATCCACAGTTATCCCAATATCCACATCACCATTTATTGTCAACCCTGATATAAACATAGTTTTTGAACTAAAAACTTTTACCTAGACACCCTTTCATTTTTGAGCTCCACAGCACTGCAGTCATTCTGGCACTGGTTAAAATCCATATTTCACTTTCCCATTTCCTCTCCCAGAACGTTGAGGTTTATTTATATTTTACAAGCTTCACTTTTTGTCATTCTACATCTAATTCTGCAGCTTCTTCAGCGAGCAGCCCTGTGTGTAGCTGTCATGTCGAGACAGGCAGGAGCACACAGCATCCTGTCACGACAATCACAGCACGGCACAGGAATTCCTTTGGAATTCGCTGTGGCATCCACGGGGCTGCAGAGCCCTCTGCAGGATGACGAGACAAATTGCTGAAAATGTTAATTATGGAGAGTGCAGGCACCGGGACAGGGATCCCTCAGCAGCTGTTCTCCCACACCTCCCAGTGACACAGGAATTCACCATCTCAATAAAACCACAACACACATAAATCTCTGTTTCTAATTTAAAATATACTTCAATTAAAGACAGTGTGACTACTTCTTAAAACTGAAGAAGTTTTAACTGTGACTGTCCCACTATAACTGCAGCACTTGCAGGAAAAGACAGGAGCTTTTTTCCTGAGTCCTGCAGAAAAATCATTAATTCCACAGTCCCAATTCTTGAACCAGCCAATCTTGCATGTAACTGATTCAAACTATTTCTAATCTTTTAACTCAAGACACAAAATACCAGCACCACCATGTTTCCTTTTATATTTTTTCCTTCCTATTCAATACATTCTGCACAACAATGGGACTGGAAGCAAAAGCCACAAAGGAACATAAAGACAAGCACTACCAGCCACATTTCAAGTGATACTTTGCAAGCTGGAAGGGTCACCCAGAACCTCCTGAGCAACCTTCACCACTCACACAGGAGCACGTGGGGACCCAGCAAGAAAATGCTGCTCAGTGCAAGTGTTTGGCCAAGGCCTCTCTTTCCCCACAGCTAAAAACAGCCCCAGCTTTGGGGAAATCAATGAAACAGCCAGCAAGGATCATTTCCTTGCACCTCTCAGCAACCCACCAGTGTTGGCCCCTTCTTCATGTGCTTCTCTATGGTGTGTGAAGAAATAGCCACGTGTTTAGGTGGCCTGAAGTTCAATTCCTTGTTTTTAGCCTACACTGAGCTCTCATATTTTGAAGATGCATCAGAGATCTGAACAAAACTCTTAAATAAATAGGCACAGCCTGAGAATGACCATCCAACAGGAAACAGACTTCCAGGAATAACTAAAATGTTTTCTAAGATATTGCTTTCTTTGTAAAATTAACTACTTCCTTCCCTTTCAATTGACAAAACAAATAGATCACAGAACCAATTAATATTTAAATGAGTATGTTGCTTCCTTAAAAATCAACTTGACACATCACTGAACACTTGCATTGAGCTGCTTCTCTGGCGTGCTAACATGTTAAAGTTGTTTACATCATTAATTTAAAAAGTTATTATAAGGAATTAGCTACCTCAGCCCCAAGGGCTTTACACTCCTGCACTGATGGAAACGACTCCACAAGGCAGATCAGATGTGAGAGTCAGACTCACTACTTGAAAACAGAAAACCTACCTCTCTGTGGTTTAATATTTTCAGTGCTTCCTTCCCTTGGGAATCCTTTGCACAACATCCAGACTGTCTTGCCTTAAGTTCTTGATTAACTGACTGCAGCTCTTTGACCACCAGGAGCAGGTCAGTGACCTAAATAACCAAAGGAAGAAGGAGCAGATCTGGTAACATCCAAACTAGGAGGAAAACAAATGATGACAGATAAATCTCCAGCCAAATGCCAGCTGCAGAGCTGGACCAAGCCTGGGTTTGTGTCTCTGCTCCTCTGTGAATGTCCCCAGGTATGGAAACGTGCTTCTGTATCAGAGTTAGTGTTCCAGGTACCTTCATCTGTCACATCTGTAACTGGGCAGTTATTAACTTAGGTAACAAGTGTCACAACTCAGTAGCAAGAACAAACCCCGGGCACCTCACACCAACAGCTGATCTGAGAAGAAACACTGAAAGCAAGAAGAAACAGCATTACTGGAAAGCAGCAGCACTCAGGAACAAGCTGTTCTTCTGTCTCCAGCTCCCTTTAAAAGCCATTCTCATTCTGAGCAGTTTCACAGACACAGAATCTGACTGGGCAGTTGGGTACAAAACCCTCACAAAGCCATGGAGTGCATCAAGAAGACAACTTTTTTTGGAGAAAAAAGTGAAATCTTTTTATCAGACCAATTCATATACTTGGAAAACCAGGTCAGCTTTCAGTCACACAAACCCTTTTCCCAGTAAGAAATGATTTATAAATATCCTTTGCTAATGAGTGTCCCTGAGCCTTCTGAAGGGAACATGCTCAGAGATAAAAGTGGTGAAACCCCAGAATGGCACTGGGACACAATCTGGGTTTTTTTAGGGACACCTGTTCAGAGTAAGACAAACTCCCTTCCTTCAGATTAGCCACCTCCAGAGTGTGAGCACCTGCCTACAATTCAGCTGTCCCTGAGAAACAGAAAAACTTCACTTATGCTCACTCCCAACCAACCGTATTGAAAATTATTCCTTGTCATAAACTGGTGCATCAGGTGTCACTGCACAGGATCAGGAGAAAGAGAACAAGATAATTTATTGTTTGGCCTGCACATTTCATCTCTGTGAATTTCAGTTCTCCTTATGCAGAACAGAGAACTCAGCTCAGGGTTATTTTATAACGTGCCCTGTTTACCTAAATATTTGCAAATCCTGGGATGGAGTATGATATACAGAATATAGAGTACAGACACCTCCACCTCTATGATTAATAAAAGTGCATGAAATACACACTGTGGGATGCTCAGTGCAAAACCTTTCTTTGGAGTTGATGTAGATGATGTGTGAAACATGGTCCAGGTTTCATGTCCAACACCACGAAACTCTGGCTGCAAATCACTCAGTAACAAAGTCTAAATAGCTCAGAAAAGGTGGGTCACAAACCACAGACATGGGAGCCTCAAATCCTTTCAGAAGTGTCCAGCTGTACCTAAATAAATGTTTCTGTGAGAGATACAGAAACTGTAAACAAAGCAGAATTAAGCCATTAGGAGCAGTAAATAATAAAAAAGATCAATACCTTTTTTTTAAGTTCTTCCAGAGACAGATGGTCTATCTGAAGGCTTAAATGGTCTTGTTCTCCTAAACAGATACTCATATAAGATGTTTGATCTCCACAGAAAGACAGTGTTTCATCTGCCAAAAGAGCCAAGGACAGACATTACCTCAGAAACTCCATTTGCAGGGAAACACAGCACAAAATGCACAGGACTCTTCAAATAAAAACCTTCCAGTGAGCCTGTGGGAGCCCAGTTAGAATGTTTCATTCCCAAAATAAGCTTTCTTTTTCATTGAAAATATTTTGTCCTTGTATTTCTCTGTGATTCTGACACACAGACACACTGCATTTTCTGTGCCTGTATTTTCTGTGGTTATCAGCATGAGTTGTGAATATAATTCTGAATTATAATTTACATATTTAGCATTACAATTAGAAATAATTTTTAGGAAGGATAAGTTAGGCATGAATAGTTATTCTATTTTAACTATAGTTTTATGAACAGGAACTCAAGGTCTCAAGGCATAAAGCCAGGTTAGACAAAGTTAATGAATTTATTTTGCTTTTGGGTCAAAAGAATGCAGTAATTGGATTGAAAACAGTTATTTGTACACTGCCTCTATAACTGCAGGAATTATTTATGTTTCAATAAACACCTGTTTATTTACAATATAAATGACAGTCAATTCTATAAATAAATCTCATTAGACAGGGAGAAAGCATAACTAAATTAGGACAAAGAAGAGACATCCAAATCCTACTCCCAGTCCTGACACTGATCCCCTGGCTGCTGCAAGGACCAAAAGTCACAAATCATTACTAATTTTTCAGTCTTTGTTCCTCCCAGCCTGACCCTCAACACAGCAGCTCCTGGGAGCCCTGGAGTATCCACAAGACCCTTTGGCCCACTCTGGTTGTTGATTTTGAGGTTGGAAACTGAAACAGCTGAAGTTTACCTTTTGTCACTTATCAGAGCTGTCAAGTGATGCTAAAAATGAAAATCTAAGTTGAAAGGGGAAGTGAACAGGCTTTCCTGTTATTTATATATCCCCCATGGAATAAAACAGAAACATCTTGTACATATGCAGTAAACTATTTAATGATACCCACTTATATTATTCTTTTCTATAACTAAAAATATACTGAAAACACCTCCCAAGACATACAGCAAAAAAAAAAAAACCACAGAAGCTAAGCTATATTTATAAAAGCTTGACTTTTTCTGAATTACTAAATAACAAAACTTCTGGGTGCTTTTTCTTTCTCTGGAAATACTTCTGGTAGGAGGAGGTTACCAGAGCCTGAGCCACAAGCTCTTTGGGAAGTAATTACATCCCATGGTCAGAAAGTGATCCCGTGGCCACTGGCTGATTCCAAGGCAGGAATCCCTGAATTCTGTGGAAAACAGGAAATTCTGGGGGTACAGAGCTGCAGGCAGCATGAGATGATCCCTGCAGCACAACTGCCATGGAATTTCTAACATCTGCTGTATGGAAAGGGGGAAGCTGTCCCTCTGTATCTGCCCTGATTGCTCCAAGATATTCTCTTACAAATCCACCACTATAAAAAGTCAAAAAGAAATCTTTTCATACGTTTTTCTACTCTCAAATATTTGTTTTCTCCAGCCAGCAAACTGACTGTAATAAAACCACTTTTCCTTTGTGCAAGAGGAGGGTTAGGCTGGGCATGGATACAAACCTTGGTGGTTTTTCATGTCCTTAATCTGATCCTGTAAGATCTTCTGGAGATTCCTGTTACCTAAAACATCTTCTTCCAGTTGTTTTCTCAACATGAAAATGTTGTTCAGTTCCATTTGCAAGCTATTTATACTGGGAAAAAAAAGGCAAAAATAAATGTTTGAGATTCAATTCAAAACAATTTGGTGTGCACTTTGTTTCCCCCATGCAGGCTTGCACCAAAAGCCCATTTCCCATTCCCTGTGGCTGGGTTCCATCCCACACTTCCATCACTTTGAGGCATAAGCACAAACAAATCCCTGCATAAGAAAAGGGAGATTAAATGTTTACATACAGGGCATTTTCCTGTCTTTTGGGCTGTGCTGCCTAAGTCAGCTTCCCCATGACAGAGCTCTTCTACCAGCCTCTTCCTGGGCAGTTCTTTTTAAGGACAATCTAAATTACTGACATCTAAAAAAGTATGCCAGAAAAATATCATTATCACATAATGCTGATGGCTTTGTGTATTCCATTCTGTGGTGACCATGGAAACTTTGTTCCCTTGCCACAGAGCTACATGAGATAATCTAATGCTGCACTTAGGAAAAAATATAAAAAAATCCTGTTTCACTGGAAATAGGAGCCAGACACAAGTAACTGTTTTATTTCTTCATTTATCCACAGTCTGTAAAAAGATCTCTTGAGTTCTAAATTATCTCAATTGTCTCAACTACAGACAAGAGGCATAAATGTCCAAACTTAAAATTTGCAATTTGTCAAGGTGAATTAATTTTTTAAGCAACTTTGCTACTGAAGCTCTTCAGCATCATCAAGGCCCCAGAGTCAGCTGCCCCTTGCTACATCTTCCCCACACCCTTCAACTCCATCAACAAGGCAGTTCTGGTCAAGCTGTAAAAAGATTTAAGTGCTAAAATTAAACCAACCTGAAATTGAAATAAAATGAAATAAATTTGATTTAATAAAAAATAAATAAGAGGATGTTCCTGATCTCTTTGTATTATTTATTTTGCATTTACTTCACTCAGTGTTTCAAGATAATTTAAGCTCCTACAGAATTTCCAAGCCACTGCACTAATGACAGAGAATCAGGGTTCTTTAAAGAAATTTCAATCCACCTGACGGGAGACTGTAAAGGAACACAGCACATCATGAGAGTAAGAGTATTGCAGATGCACATTAATTAAAAGGCTGCATGTATGAAAAGCTCTCTGCCTGTTTCCTGACCACTGTGCTGTTGTCAGGGACAAGAAATTGCTGCTTTAACCAATTCTTCCTCATAAAGAGAAGAGGGAGTTCTCTTAAATGCTCAGCACAAAAAATTAAGAGTAAAACCAAATCAACACATGACTAGAAGCCAGGTAAGTACATTTTCTCCTTTTCATGAGTTAAAGAACTCTTATAAGAACAAGCACTGATTCCCCTCTTGGAGAGAGAAGGAATGTCTTGGTCCTGACATCCAGTAGCTCATTTTGAAAAATAACCACTTAGGCTGCTTAAAATAAATAATGCCTAAAAGAAGATGTCAGCAAGAAAACAGATGTTTGCCCAAAATCCATGTCACTGCTGATGGCAATTAAACCCAGCTTCCTCATCTGTGTATCTGCAGGGCTTGTTCACCCAGTCCCCAGAAGTTTGGGATTCAGGTCTTGCTGAAGTTTGCAGCACATTTCAGCCCCCAAAGCAGTGAGGTGGAGGAATGGGAGCAGCTCCCAGCCTGGCTCACTGTGCATCCTCTGCCACTGTGGCACAACAAGAGGCACTGACTGCTCCATGCACTCCATGAGCCCACTCCAGGGAAGCAGCACAAATCCTGATCCTGATCCTACAGAAGCTCACTGCAAAGCCCCAAAGGTTGTTCCTGCAGCTCTGAGTTTCCTTATTTGAGAGGCATTCCAAGAAAAAGCAGTTTCAGATCCCCACTGCTCTGCTGTCCTTGGCATACAGACTGTGGACCCTCTCCTTGCCCAGAGCAGGAGTCAGTCCCACTCTTCTAAATCAGAAATATTCTCCATGATCTGACTGCCATCATTATTTTCATTAGTATTTTTTTAGAATTTAAAGCAGGTGCTGAGCTGTGGCCAAGCACAAGCTGGCACTGCTGCTAAGTGCTCAACTCACACACACATCTCATCTACTCTAGTGCTACTTCTCTTTATGGTTTCCAAACTATAGTGGTCTATAAACCAATTGCAAAAGAGAAATAAACATTCCCCCAAAGCTGGCAGGTAGAAGCCATTGCTTTCAGGAGCTGGCTCTCAAACGTTTTAAATACTTCATTAAGAAATTTGCAATTATACCAGTAAATTTTTAATGAAATATTTAAATTTCATTTGTCTACAGACTAAGAATTTTCTTTATTTTATCATAATGTCTCCTCCTCAACTGCCAAGCAATAATAGGATACAGAGTAGGCTGCAGATTTCTTTCCAAATTGTTGTGTTCTTTGATTTTAAAAGGTTAAAAACCACTTGCTCCTGCCACCCTTTTCAATGCTTTACACTGAAAGTGTACTATGCAAACTTCAATTATTCTGTTTTGTTTAACCTTCTCCCAAATCCTGCATATTTATATTCTCATCAAAATTCTCACAGTGTCACCTTTAAGATAAGCATTATCTGTATTTTAGGAGTAAACCATGGCAAATTGTCCAGTGCCCAAAAGTTCACTGCAATTTGGTTTTACTCTTATATGCCAAAAACAAGACCTAAGTATGGAAAATCCAGCTGCTTCCTTTAGTACCTAAATGGAAACAGGGCTCATTTGAGATTCCAATCTAAAAAGAAATATTTTCAGAAACATTTAAGTAATTTAGATAATAGAAATAAATATTTCTCTTCAGAGACTGCTACAGAGAGTTTATAAACAACTGGCCAGACCAAACTAATCTCCAGTAAAGCTGCACTTTTTTTTCCACTACTTCTGACTTTTGCCCTTGGAGTTCAGATTAACCCTCAAAACAGAAGCACTTACCTATCTGACTCCTTGAAGGTCTTCACTAATGTAGAATAAATATTCTGTTCTTTCCTTAGAGCAAGGATCAGCTTCTCATATTCAGCTTCTTTGTTTTCCTAATTTAAAAGAAGAACATTCCATGCTTACAATGTAATTTTCAAGTTTCATGTCTGGGGTGTCCTTGTGTCCTGAGGCATTTGTGCAATCCCAGTTTTCTGAACAGGATCACCCCTGCCCAACCTGGATCTCAGAGCCACTCCCTGTCCTGGAATCCAGCTGTTGAAGGAGAGCAAAACTGCTCCACTCTGTACCTACCACGAGCAAACCACACATCTCAGCAGTGCTTCTGCTTTTTTCTCAGCTGTTTCCCCCAGCCCCAACTAAATCATCCTCATTCCCAAACTTCCAACAGCCAGGAACAACCTGGCAGGCAGCTATTCCAGAGCAGACAAGCCAAAGCTTCACATTTTAGAACAAGTCCTCTCTGTGTTCTGGATAAAATTGGCTTTTTGGGGGTGAGGAGGACCAGCAAATTCTGTCCCATCTCTCAACAAGAAGGATTACATTGAGCCCCAAATAAAGGATGAACACACCAGACACTCCATAAGTCAGTTTTCTGCACACTACAAGCTGCTGCTTCACTTGTGTAGAGAAAATAAAATGGTTTATCTGCAGTCTTGCTCACAGAAAGGATGGTATTATTATTTTAAGAATAAACACAAACTCTTATGGCACATTCGCAGTAAGGATCCACTCATTTCTCCAGACTTTTTTCACTCCAAAACAACCAGACAGTCCCTTTTTCAGCAGGAAGCAAAAAATGCAGCTATTTAAAGGAGTCTTTTCTTGCACTTACTATATAAAATAGCTAAGATATCAGTCATTTCCAAAGAGAAAATCACTGGTATGTTACAGCAAATTTAGATGTATTAATATCAAGACACAAATTCTGCCTCTGTTAAAGAATTTTTGGTTCTCTCCATCTTCTATTTTGACTGAGAACTGAAAGGAGGAACTAAAAAAAGTGCCACAGCTAAGGAGGAATTTCAGCTAAGGGAACTCTTAAGAGATACTAAATCATTAGTGAACAGATCATTAACAAGGCAGAAACCTACACCCAGGGGTTTTAAGCAGCTGTTATTAATCCAACTGCAATTCCTAAGGAGGAAATTGCAACCAAAAAAAAATTCAGCTACAATAGAACCTCGTTAATTCACACTAAAGATGCAAAGACTGTTAATTTGAACAATTCAGTGTTCTGCAAAGTAAACAGCACAAAAGCAAGGACAACCTGTGTTTACTTTTAATTATTTACACTCTTACTTCCCAATATGCCAGCAAATATGTTAAATAATATTTTGCAAGTGTAATCAAGCTGTGATCAGGTGACTCCAGGTAGGGTAAGCTGCCTGGCAGGACCTGCTGCAGCTGCCACCACTGATGCTCCAGAGCCTCTGAAGAAGTGACCTTGCCTTTGGACACGTGCCCTGTGTTCAGCTGCCACTTAAAGAGACTTTTCCAGGTTCTAGTGCAATTTATACATGAAATACTATTCTGTATCAAAGTGCAAAATCCTGAGCTCCACATCAAATTTATTATCTAATGAGCAGTGGAGGAGCTCCCAGCAAAGCTGCTGAGCACAGAGAAACACAAAGGCAAACAGATGGAGGTGGGTGATCCAGGGGCCAGTAATAAAATCATCTCATGGGAAAAAAATGCTAAAAAGTACATCTTGCAGCCTGAATTAAGGAGTCTTATCAATGTGCTGGAATCTCAGCCTTTCAAGAACAGACACCAAACATGAAACACATGGGTTGTAATTTAAGTCAGAAAAGTCTGATCACAACCACTGACCAACGACGTAGAAAGCAGCAAGAAAAAAATAAATCTTTTGACTTAATTTAGTTGTTTCACAGCCTGTTAAAAGTTCCAGTGAACTCCTCCATATGTCTGACACAAACTTTGCAATTATTAGTGAAGACACTACAGAACTCTGTCCTAATTAAAGCTCTTCCTGGAGCCCTGGCAGAGCAATGTCCTTGTGCAGGGTTAGGGAGCACAAAGGAGGGAAGGGACATCACCCATGGCTTGGGGGCTGTGGCTGCTGCAGGAACAAAGCAGTGCCACACACAAACCCTGTTCCACTTCCCTGTTCCTTTCAGGATTCACATGCTGAGCTCTCCATTTGTACCAAAATCTCTGCAAGCTCATGAAATCCTCCCAGCTCTTTCTACGTAAGAGGAGACATGAGCTGTTTCTCAATTCCAAATGTCACAAGACCATATACAAATTATTAAATGCTAAATTCAACCACCTAGGTAAAGGTTAGCAAAATCACCAGGAAGTGTTCCTGATTTTTTCAGAATCTTTCATGAATAATAAGGATGAGAAGATGCAGCATGAACATCCCTTCTTTTTTTGTACATTATTACTGTCATCTCTAAATAACGTGTGGGAGTGAATTATTTCAATCAACTCCCCGATGGTACACAAAACATAAGGCAGCTCTGTAACTTAAATAGACTGTAATGCTGTGGGAGTTAATGAAACATTAAACCTCTTGACACATGGTGTGAGGGAAAATGTGTTAGAGGAGATAGCTGCAAGACATCCTGGACCATATTGCAGTGAAAGATTTATATTCCCATGAAAGGAGGCAATCTAATATGTTAAAGTCTATATTTAAGTCTGAAATACTATTGCTAAGCAGCAGTGGTGGAAAACATAACTTATTTTCATTAAAGATTCCTCAGACTGTAAGCAATGAAAGTAAAAGGTTTATACCTCCACAATAAATAACTTATTGGCAAAGTCACAGGAATACCCAGTTGCCTCAGTGAATGTTCCTGTGCTTCCAACAACCCTCAGGATCATTTCAAAATCTCTGAAGGTTAAAGGACAAATGACTGAGAGGATATTAGCTACACCTCCTCACTGATCCATCCATTCATCCATCACTAGAATTTGGTCATTTCTTCTAACTTCTGAATTCCCTGTCTGTAAAACACATTTAACTCTGAGATTTCAGAGATACCAGAGCCAGAAGTTGCCAGACTTCACTCTAATTATCAATGCCCTCACTTACTCTCTCTAGACCATGAAAGTGGCTCAAAAACCCAAACTCTGAAATCAGAAGCTGTAATTTATTTTGCTGACCTGGCCAAGGCACCCAGCAGAGCGTTGGGTGTTGGTTGCTTTAAAATTTATCATTACATTAAAATAAAGTACAAAGATATGCTGAAAGAGAGCAAAGTTCTGTATCTCTCAAATTAATTCCTTCAACTTTAAAAGACCAGTGAGGCTGAAGAGCCTGGTTTCTGTCCCCCCTGGTGGGGAGGATCCAGCTGTGGGTTTGTTGAGAGTTGGTGCAGCACCACAAAGCCATCCAAGAGTGCCAGGCAGCCAATGAGAGCAGAGCTCTGGATAATCTGTGTCCAAAAACTGGTGATTAATATGCCAGAGTGGGTCCTTACAGACACAGAGGCTGAGCCAGAGGACAATGGGCTGTGATTAGCTATTGTTCAGCCTCTGAGTGCACCAGCAGCAGACAATGGCTGTGATTAGAAGGTGGCTCTGGGTGATTACAGTGCCCTGCTGTGCAGCTCCTGTCCCTGGTACCTGAGGGTACACAGGGAAATCCATGTTTGATTTCCATTCCTTCCTGTGATTTCCCAGCCCGGGTCCCTTTGTGACAGAAGTGACATGTGTGCACTGCAATTTGTTGTGCACAGGTGGAATTTCCCCCCAGCCTTTCCCAGGCTGTTTTCCCTGCCTGCACATTCCCATTTACTGGGGTAAACCCTCACTGCTACCCAGGGGCTGCAGCTCCTCCCCTGAGCTCACACAGCCAGGGCTCCACAGGTTCTTGTCTGTCCCATGGGGCACTGTAGAGTCCATCACAGCCACAGCTCACTCCAGACTGCTCCCAACATGACCCAAGACTCTGCACTTTGTCTCCTTTGCCATTGCCTCTCTCTATTTTCAATTTCCTTGATGAAGTCTCATTAATGACTGATGTATTATCAAAGAAATGGAAAAGCTTTCTCCACCATTACTGTGTAGCAGGCTAATTATTTTTACTTTGCCTCATGCTTTTAGAAACCTTGACACACCAGGCTGCAAACAACACAAAAAGTGACAAGAAATGTACCTTCAAAAGCATCTTATTTGTTCAATAATCTGTACACCATATGCACTGATGGAGTCAGGGAGTGATTCAAAAGTTAACAATACCTGACTTCTTTTTGCTAGAACAGAATGGAGGGCAGAGAGAAAAGGAACTACTTCTGAAACTAAAATTATGAATTTTGACTTCAGATACAAGTCTTTTCAATTCATGGCATCGAGTAAAATAATGGGCACCTATTACTCATCCTTTTTTAATATACATATATATTTCTGTACAGGTTCTTCTTTGCTTTAAAGCAGTTTTCTTCTTGCCCTGGACATATTTTCACTCCTACCTGCATTTATCCTCACATTCCATTTATCTCCTGTGGTCACCAGCTCTGTGCAATCTTTCCCCTTATCTATCCAAAATACAGAAACTCTTCTCTGCACCTCTCTCCAGAAATGCAGATATCCTCCCACTCAGTGAATTATGTCTGCCCTAATCACCAAAAAACCTCTACCTCTTTATGGCAGGTAAAACATCTGAAAGTGGGGCATTTAGTGATGCCATATAAATTCAGCAGAGCACAACACATGGTGAATTACAACACACATCAGCCCACAGCTTTGCAGCCAAAGTCAAAATTCTCTTCGATTTGAAGTCAAGGTATTTGGTCATTTACACAGAACTCACCTCCAGCTCTCTGACTATCTTGGTAACTGACTGTTGAGTCTGTGCAGCACATCTCTCCTCTACTAAACCCTCATTTTTCAGCTCAAGTTCTTCATTAGCTCTTAGAAGGTTCTTGCACTTATTCTGGAGCTCCTGCAGTTCTGCATCCTTTTCTTTAACTGTTCCATCAAGTCTCTAACAAAAGAAAACAGGCAGTTTTACAAAATTTCCTCTCATTTTAAACTGCAAAATACAAAACCTAACAGAATTCAGGAGAATATCCAAGGATGACCTGGAACATGTTACGTACACACCTTGCAAAAAGAGCTCAATTTAAGACATCAGAAGGAAAACCAAAATATACACAGAAGCTTTCTCCACCTGTGCAATCTTTTCAGTATTTAAAAATGAAATCAAGGCATGCACCTTTGTCTGCAGGTATAGAGCAACCTCGGCTCTGATTCAGCATTGCTGGCTGAATACCATCACTTTTTTTTTTTACTCCATGTAAAAACTGAGCAAGGCCTGTTACCATTCAGGCAGGAACCTTCTCACACAGGTCATTTGGGGCTCCCAGAAATGAAGGTAAAATATTTCAGTATCTCCACCTATTCCTCAACTTCCACTTTCTGCACAACAAACTGAAAATCATGAGCACTTCTTCAGAGCTTTTACAACAGTGACAATCCTACCCAAGTATTAGTAAAGCTTTCTCCCCCCTCTGTCCACACATTTCACAAAACCCTAACAAGAAATCCTGTTGAATGCCACACACTCTGTAATTATAGGTCTGTTCTGCAAATACAGTATTATGAGAAGTGAAGGATTATCATCAAAATCAACAATAACTCCAAATACAAACGTGATTTTGTAATAATTCCCATACAAAACCAAATGATAACTTTCCATTTTTCATTTCAAAGTAAGTCTACCTACCTCAAGCAGCAGATCCTTGTGATTGACACTGTCTGTGAGCTGCCTTATAACAAGTTCTTGGCTCTGCAGCTTCTGATTGCTTTCACTCAAAAGAATATTGTAATGGTGTTCAACTGCTTTTTCTTTCTCAGTCATTTCACCATGTAATTTCTCGAGTTGATTTCTAAGGTCCTACAAAAAAAATGAAACTGAATATGCAGCAAATCAATCTTAAAGAAAGTTTAGGACTAACAACCCCCACTATTACTGAAGAATGTGCTGCAGCCACTTTCTCTTGAATATAATAAAAGAAAGAACAACTTCGAGACATGTCAGTATTTTCTTCCAAAACTCTAGGTTGTTGTTTAAATGCTTTTCATACAGAATGGCTGGACTCCAAGGCTTTGGGAATATTATGCACATAGATGTTGTGAGAATGAACATTCACTTCTGAGTCAATTTACTCCCTGGCTAGAAATAGGAGAAAATTGTTTACAGGTGATTCAGTTTGTCATTTGCCTTTTTTCTCATCACACCATGAAAATTGTTGCACTAACACTGTATCACTGGTTACTCTGGCATCAAACAAAAGGTCAGAAATGCTAAAACTTTTTTCTTTTGACAAGAACACAAACTTCAAACGACCAACCAGGTCAGCCTCATGATCAGAAGGGATGAACAGAACTGGATCTTGACTCTGGCTCTGTTAATTACTTCAGCTCCAAGATTAGCTGCATGACCTCCACATGTTAGCTTCCCATCAGAGAAGTGTGTGCTCCTTCCCCATTCTGCTCCTAAACTCTCTTTCAGCAGCTTCCACACCTTCCAAAGGACCCTGAGATCTGTCAGGACCAGCATGGAATGCTGCAATGGAAGAGCAGCAGCTCCTGGGCTGCACCACAGTCACACCTCTGCTCTGCAACCCGACAGATCCTGTCCCACTCCTCCTGAAAATCCACCTCTGCAGGCACAGCTCTCTAGGAGGTTTCAAAGTCTGGCCACCTGACAAAGCCTTGGGTTCCAAGAAGTAACAACAAACAATTCCCATTCCTTACATTCTGCTTCAAGCCAGGACAATCACCACATCTGTGTGAATATATGAGATTACTGAATCTATTACTAGCATGGAACCAGGACAATCACCACATCTGTGTGAATATATGAGATTATTGGCATGGAATTTATAGTCAGCTCACAGTTAGAGCAGAAAATATTTAAGAGCACAGGGCAGTAGAAACATTTCTAACGTGGCTTCTCTGTCCTTCCACCTTCTCTCCCACCACCACTGTTTTGTGTCACTTCCAACATTTTTCCTGGTTTGTTGGGAAGTTTTAACACTGTCAGTTAAAGAAGGCAAAGCTTGCATAGACACAGCCTCATTTTATAAAGTTTTCCTCCACATCTACTGCACAGATTGTGTGGAAAAAAAAGAGGTAACACAGGAGCTGTTGCCTAAAATTAAACAATTAAAACTTACAAGAGGCTTTATACTATCTAAACTTCTGTTCAGACCGAAAGAACCAGGTAACACAGCCTACATCTTCAAATAAATGTTTTCTATTTATTCCCCAAAGGGGCCCATTTGTGAAATAGCATAAGCCTTTTAAATAGTTTGCACATATGGTAGTCACCTATAAACTTTACTTTTACCTCCACTGGGATTTAAAATTTAATCGTTTTTTCTTATTCTAAGTCCAAAGAAATAGCACTAGTGACATTTTAATTGCAGTCTCTTTACAAACTGTTTTATGTCCTTTTCTTGACTTAATTACCTTGCCTCATGCAGGTTCACATCAAATTCTTAACACCACTTTATTACTTCAGTGTTTTATTTCTGTTTATTTTGCACATTAAATGCAAAATGTCATTTACAAAGCCTTTTGGTTTACTTTCTTCATTTTAGCTTCAGCCTCGAGATTGAGCTAAGAAACACCTAAGAGCTCCCAAAACCCCCTCAAATGTTATTCAAAGAATGATTACACCCAGACCTCCAGTTCTACAAACTAATTTTTTTCAGGAGCTAAAGAACTGCTTGACTAGGGAAACTGAAGATCAGCAGAATCAGGTCCAAGTTTTGTCTAGATACCCAAACTCTCCAATATGTTCCTGTTTTTCCCTAACTGCTGCCTATAAATACAAACTGCAGTGGGAAGTAGTGCAAGTTCTGATAATTGCAAAGGCTTTTGGCTCCAAGTTATGGAGCTCCTCAAGTGGGTCACATTAAGCTATTCCCACACAGCACTGGAATTGGAAGCAGAGGATCAACAGCAGTGTTATCAATTCCCTGTGCTGCAAAGGTCACTCCTTGGCTTTTTTTAAGGTTATTTTTATACTGTTACATTACTGAGCAGCTTTAACTGACACATTACCTGTAACTAAACTTCAGAGGACTTTTCATCTGTCCTGCAACTTCAAGTGACCAACACTGACTCCTCTAAATGAAAACCATAAGCAGCTTGAAGATGACAGACATGCAGAGGTAGAAAGATGCTGCTGCAACAACTGCACTCCACCTGTTATCTCATCTCAGTCCTCTTGGTGCACAGCCCTTGGCAGGTGCAGAAAGCAGGTTTCTGCCTTTAAAGCAGCAAAACTGTAATGGCCAGGTTTATGGAAAGAGCTGGACTGACAAGGGATGCAATTGTGGAAAAAGTAAAACAGCCTGTGTGAGATTTGCAATTTGCACATAACTTTGCCTCTACTATTTCTGCCCTCAGAAGCTCCTAAATCCTTCCCAAGGCAAGCTAGAGGTGAGACTGAAAATTACCTTCTTTGCATGAACTGGAATTCTGTAACACACCAAACTATCCATCACTGTAGCAGGTTGCTTGAACTCATTGACCACTCAAATTGTCTGGGAGAAAATCTATTGGTTTCCATACAGTGACTTGCAAGGATAATATAGTACCTACAGCTCTCAGAGCATAAACTTTGCAATTCCCTCTGCCAACCTTTTCCCCAAGAGACTTTCCTATGATTAATGATAGCTGAACTAAGAAAAATGAATGTGAAACACTATAATATAGAAGATTGGAGCAGATGCCTCCCCCTCCTTGTCAGATGAAAACTAGTTTGGTGAATAATTAAGTTGTGAAGCTCCAAAACCTCCCTCTCAGGCTAAACTACAGGTAGGAAGACTAAATAATAAATTCTGCCTAATGAGTTATTCTACATTTCCCCAACCAACTGATCAAATATGAATATCTAGTAAATACACTTTAACTGTCTACATTTAGGCCTGGAGAGAGAATGGATATGTGAAGTGTTTAATCATGTAAATGTGAACAAATTTCTTGAGGAAGAAGCACTCCCTCCCTGTTACAGGCACAGTAACATGGTAGCCATGAACAACATCAAGGATGAGATGTTCATTCCTCATCAACACTGTGTAAAAATTAAGTCTTGCTTCTTGTTGCAAAGAGCTTTAAGTGATGTTTAACAGCTCCTTGATGGTGATGTTTAACAACAGCTTTTGGAAAGTACAGAACTGAAAGAGCTTTTAAAAGTTCTTTCAGATACTTTTAAAGTTGCCCACCCTGAGGCAGGAACATGGTTCAAGAACATCTAAACCCATTAATCCAGGAAAGTCCTCACATTGGACAAAGGCTGTGATCTGGATGATCAGCTCACATGTAAGAGTCTTAATTGATTTAGTTTCACCTTCTTCCCTTCCAGGACAGTAATGCCCAATTCCTGTCCAGACAAACTGGATTTATGGCAGGCCAGAGATACATTTTAGATGGGTTGTTTATTGGGGTGTTTCAGGGGTTTTTTCATGAATGTATGCAAAAATGAGCATTACCCCAATTACAGTCCATGGGAAGTCACTGCAAATTTCCCTGTGAGTGAAGAGCCAGGGCAGCAGTTCATTACAGATATTGAGGGCATTTTCTACAGTTTATACACTTTCTTGCTAACTTTAATCTAACAAAATAGAAACACTGATAAATGGGTATCTTGGAGCATAAATAGAGCTGAGTTTTTAAGGCTGTCTCATAAAAAGTTTGCACCAGATCACCGAAGCAGTTTCCTATTTGTCAAAGAGCAAAATCTCACAGCATATTGTTTAACTCCCACATATCTACTACTTAATGGGCAACACTTCACAGGCAATGTGGTTCTACCCAATGTACTTGCAGCTCTGAAATTGAAGCAGCTGTTCTGCAAGGAGTAGGAAATAGGTTAGGGATATAATTTTTATAAGACTGCTCATCTTTTGGCAGGAATGCTTTTCCCAGAGAGCTCATCATTTACATGAAAAACTTGGACATAATGGAGTCAAACAGGGCTTCTGTAATCCAGCTAACTTCAAATCCCCTGGCAACTCCCTACTCAGTCCTATTTTTCCTGTCTTTCCTGTACAGTTATATTCTAGCTGCCTTGAAAGATGAAAAAAAAAATCTGAATAGAGAAGACAGTTAAATATAAAATACTTCAAATCAATAAATGTTCTTTGTGGCTGTTCTACTGACAGCAGCGATCTGTTCTCGCTCTCCTTAACCTCAACACCCTGAAGAAATCTCAAAGCACACCAAAGATAGAGATTTTGTGACAGCAGCCAAACCACAGTTGACAATCAAACAAAAATGCGTTAAATTGGGAGTAGGAGGGGGAGAGGAACTTCATTTATTTCTAGGTGAAGAGACCCCTCTGCTGGTTTTAAGGAATAGTGCAGAAGCAGCAATTTCCACGTCTCCCTGTTTTATTAAGGTCCTTATTTAATAATGGAACCAAAACATCTACTGAATAAAGACAGGCTCATTAAATCTTTTATGTAATTTAATATAGCAGGAGACTAATCCCTAACTGAGGAGCATCAGGCTCTGGATGCAAGCAGAACTCTGCTCATTATGCAAATGCTGCCCTCATGGAAGCAATGGCACAAAGATTTTTAGCAAAATCCACATGACAAAGCATTCAGGTGAGAAGTGTTTGGTGTCAAAGCCCCAGCAGGAGCATCTTTTTTTCCAAGGAAGAAAAGGAGGAACCTGGTCATTCACTCTGTTGCATCAGCTCTGAGTGCTGGGAGCAGGAGAGCTTATCTGAATGCCCACAGAAAGGTGAAAACCCTCAAGAGAATATGAAGCAGCAGAATTAATGAACAGCACCTCATTTTTTTAATGTTAAACTGTGATCAATTAATCCTGTGCTTTGGGTCTTTTACAAGCAGAGGTTATTTAATATACAGCCTTTACAGTGGCCCTGCTAGGAGAGCAGAGAGCAGGCTGAGCTTTGGCTCCAGGTCACAATTAGAAGAATGTTTAAGTAGTGAAATTTAAGATAATCTACAGACATACAACAAGACAAATATAGCAGAAATGTAAACATACATCATCATGCATGTTCAGATTCTCCCATCAGAAAAATTGGAATCAACAGTAACCATTTACCACTTTTAAAGCTTAATGTTTTCTTTTTCTAGAACCTAACTACCAGAATTATATTTAAATTATTGTTCTGTGCAGATTATGTGCCAGAATTTTCCTCAATCTTCACACACAACGTTAGACAGTGTCAGGCATTTCCTTCCCAAAAGGAAATTTAAATTTAATTTAAATTAAAAACCTAATTCTGTTAGAAAAGGCCCTGCTAAAGCACTGAATTATATCTAGACTTTAGGAAGTAAAGCAAAAACGTGATAATAACATTAATGGTTTTGTCACTTCTGCTCTTCTGTAGCTGTGCTTCATCCAGCTCCTTCTCCATTTTCTCTCTTTCCAAATTCAGGTCACTCAGCTCTTGACCAGTGACTTTAATTATCCTTTGCAGCCTGCGATTCTCAGCGTCCTTTGTGAGGTTCTCGGAGCGCAGCTCTGCCAGCAGGGTCTCCTTTTCCATCAGCAGAGCCTGGTAATCTGCAGCACCCTGAAACACACAGCAGCACTCAGGCTCCAGAAGGGGCTTCTGTAGAGCCTGGGAGTCCTCACCCACATTGCATCCAATCCCACACCCTGCTCCTCTTCCCAGTGTTCAGAATTGGGGTGAAAGAAACAGTGAAATGACAGAACAGGGAAAGTGTAACACCAAAAATTTCCTCTACTGATGGAACAAAACTTTCCATGACCTCCAGTGCAGGCTAAGGAAGTCTGAGGGAACAAAGGATGAGAGAAAGGTTGAGGTGCAAAGGAGTCCAAGGTCATGGCAGATTATTGATTCACAAAGCTTGAATTACATAAAACTCTACTTTTGGAGTAGAGTCCAGTTTCAGTCTGGACTGGGGCAAGAAGTTACTGAGTCTTTCATGGAATCACAGAATTCAGGTTGGAAAAGACCTTTCAGATGGAGTCCAGCTGCCACCCCAGCACCAGCCCCGTGCTCACCACCAGCCCACACCCTCAAGTGCCACAGCCACCCGTTTCTGGAACACTTCCAGGGATGCTGAGTGCAGCCCTCCCGTGGCACAAGCCCCTCCTGTGCTGTCCCCAGCAGCCACTGCTGCAGCTGGAGCTCAGGCAGGGCTGACAGGGGCAGAGGGCTCTGCAGCAGGACTCACTCACACAACTGCCTTCAGCTCCAGGCTAGGGAGCAGAGTACTGAGCAGGAGGACTCACTCTGCACTGTGGATTCTGTGGGCAGGAGGGATCAGTCATACACTTTTTAAACTCAGAACTTTTAAAAAAAATCATCAAGGTCTCAAAAATCATAAAGTCCCTTTTCTCCTTCAGGCACACACACAAAAAAAGGCAATTACTAAATAACATCTTCACTAATAACATTCCATTTTATAAATAGTGGTTTCACATTTATTATATAAATAAATGCAAGCAGGTGTCTCACACCCAGTTCAACTCTGCTAATAGGAAGCCAGTGCTGGCACCATACTTTTGAAAAAAAGAAAAAAACAGGTCCAGAAAAAAAAAGCTCAAGCTAATCTCAGCTCCCCAAAAATTTGTGCCTTTATTTTTAACTTATTTTGCTGTTACATGTTTCTCCCTTAAAGATTCTCAGTTGATTTAGATTTTAAAAACCCAAAGAAACAAGGAGAAACAAGGTAAGCTATCTGACATTTTAACATTCTATTGTTCAAATAATTTGATTTGGGAATTTTTTTTCAAAGTAAGAAAAATTAAGCATTTCAAAAAATATATTTTAAACTAATTTTCATTCCTCTTCTTTAGTAGATAGCAAGCACTGCCCACTTGTGCTTACAGAGAAGGGAAGAGCAGGAAGAGGGGAAACCACAACAAATTGCTTGTTCTTACCTTGAATTTTTGGACATGTGCCTTGTGAGTTGCCTCTCTTGCCTTAGCCAATGAAGCATTTAACTCTTCAATTTCAGAACCCAGCTCCTCATTCTTAAAATAAAGTAAAATGAATATTATGTAGCAAGAGTTATTTCCAAGGGATGGCGATGCAGTCATTTCCACCCCATCTCATTATCCATTCATCCAACTACACAAAACACTTTCAAGAACAACAAATGCATCACAATAAATCTTATATAAAGAAATTCTTGCTCTTATACACTCACTAGACTGCCTATCACTCAAGTGAAGTATTTCCCACTCTTCCACACAATCTGAATTTCAGCTGATGTTGACCTCTCTTATTTTAGCTGCCTTTGACAGCTCCACTTACTCAACAACTTAAAATATCCCTAAGTGGTGCTCAGAGCTGATAAAAATCAGTATGTAACTGGAAGTATTTTTCTTTAAAGTCCTTAAGGGAGAAAGACACTTAAGTGATACCTTCTCCTCTCTCCTCCAGTCCTGGAGCTGGAACTGCAGCTGACCAGAACTGCTCAGAGATGGCAGCAGTGACAGGGACCCAGCAGAAGCCTCCTCAAGGTGACAGTGAAATCAGACCCTGCCACACACACACCACCACCCTCCCCTGGTACTTCAACAAACCAGCAAAATCACAATCACTCTACCTCTTTTTCCTTTGCTTTCAAGGCAACAGTTAGTCCTTGGATGGTTTTATCCCTTTTCAAACCATTCTTCTTTTCAACAGCAAGCTCATTTTCTCTCTCTTGTAGCTCTTCTTGGAGTGACTAAATTAGATTATGTGAAAGTTGCATTAACTTCCCACTAAGAGATACTGTAACTGCACATTAATAAGTACATTCCCTCAGAGTTCTTGGAGCTTATTACTCAGATTACCAACATAAAATACAGTCCCCAAAATGAGAGGCAGCATCTTAAAGATGTGCCTGGAATATTCTACAAGAAAGGGGCAGGCCAACAGCATCAGCTTCAGTATTTGATGAGTGTGTCTATCAGCTTTACTGGAAATTGCTTCAAAAACAGGAGGGGTCTTCCTGTCATCCCATATAAAAGAGAATTTAACAGAGGACCTGCTCTGCTTCCCTTGCAGTCAAGGCCTCCTGTGCCTATGAAAGGATAACAGAGGGAGCCCAACCCACACTGTAAGGGCTCAAAGAAACAGGGGCAAGACTGGAACTTACCTGAATTTTTTTTTCAAACGAATTTCTCTCATTTTTAAGTTCCATTCTAAGAGCCTGTAAGAACAAAACAGTTGTTATGGTCACTTTAATTCATTCTCAACACAAGTACAACTCATTAAGGATTAAAGTGAAGTAAAATGAGCTTAAAAACCCTGGGCAAAAAATAAACCAGTCCAAATTAAGAAAAAAAAAAGAAAATAGAACAAAAAACCCTCAAAATGTGCTCTTCCATGAGACAGAACAACTGCACTTGCTGAGTTAATAGAGGTGCATTTTTATGTGACATTTATCTTTGTCAGCAAGATGCTTTTATCAAGAGAGATTTTAATTAGCACTTTTCCCTGGGGAGGTTACAGAATTATTTGTTTTTAAAAAGTAATCACACACAAAACCAGAGTTGTGCAAAGGTGTTCATCAGATTTTTGTCTCCAGTACTGCATCATAGGCACTCTGTCCATCTCCTGTGAAATGCTTAAAGATGACCTTGACACACAAATACTCTTGTGAAACCAGGGTGGTTTTTCCTGGCACAGATTGATTTAATTCCAAGACCACCCAGACCTGAAAACTTTTAATATCTCTAATCAATCCAGTCATAAAAGATTCTTGACAGAGACAAAAGAAGTGTGTATGTACTGAGCTGAGCAATATTAAGTTCCAAAACAAAAGGCAAGAAAAATTCTCAGATGCCTGACAGCCTCCATAATTAACTTTCTTAATTCTGCCAGCTTTAATTTCTTCTTTGAATAACCAATAGGAAAAAAAACAAAGAAGACCACAAGCCTCAGGACCTGTTTCTACATTCCAGCTTTCAGGATCTCTGTCTTCCTATTTAGGAGCCAAGTGAAATAAAAGATTGATTCTTGTACCTTTTCTAAGCTAAAGGTTAACTTGCACTTTATTTCATGAGATTTTTTTATGTCTAACTCCGTTACCACAGCTTTTTTTCCAGACTATAACAGCAGAGACACTTCCCAAGAACAAACTCTCAAGTCACATTCTTAACTTTTATAGGAGTTATGTCATGCAGTGAGGGATCTATTAACATCTAATATATACTTCTGTAAAGCAATTGCACTGTGTCTATTACACAGGCACAAAGCCAGTGGGAAACACCACCTCTCACTGAATGAATGGATAAATAAGGATGAATATTGCCCACCAAGCCACAGCATAACCCATGAATGGTAAGGAACTGGACAATGGAGGAGGAAATAATATTTTAAAGAATTGGCTGATGTCACTCACACAGTGTCTTGCACAAATCCTGTGCCCCATGAGATTTATAACATATTATTTGTCAGGCAGTTTCCTCACCTCGATCTCACTGTCCTTTTCCAGCCTCAAAGCAATGGTAAGTTCTTGGATTTTTTCTGCTGGCAAGTTCCCATCAGAAGATCCACTCTGGGACTTTTGCTTTTCGAGGTGTTGAATTAGAGCTTCTTTACTTTTCAGTGACAGATTCAGTTGCTCTATAAGTCTAAAATTTTAAGATTTTAAATATTAATCTTGCACCATCTATCACCAATCCTCCAGTCATTGCAGTAAATCTTGCAGACAACTCTCCTAAGTGAAGACCCAAGACAATACTTGTAGAACTTAAGGGAGGACTTTCATAACCCTGGAAAAACTGAAAAACATTTTAACTTGAACACAAACAAACAGACCTGAGCTATCTGCAAAGTGCTCATTCTTATTTTCCTCCAATACCACTTCAAATAGCAACAGTTAAGTTTCAATATTTTATTGGTGTCCTTTACAGCACAAACAAAAACCTCATTAATCTATTTCCTTTCTTAGCCCACACAAGAGATCCTTATGTGCCTTCACCAAGTGTCCCTTGAGTGCTCAGTGCCACCTAAATTTGTATCTAAGCTGGTTCTCATTTCACATAAACAAAAACCACATTAAAAACAAGTCAGGTCAGTGCTCTTGTCTTTGGTCAATACACATCTTCACACTTCCAGCATTACAAGAACAATAATGATGTTTTTTCTGACAGACCAGAGTGTTACACAGGAAAACTCTGCAGCATAAGGTGCCCACCCTGATTCCTCCTGTCTTGGAGCCAGGATTGTAAAAGTATTTCTAAGAGTGTTTCTCTTCCCATTACATTTACCAGCCTGACCTCTGAGCTTGTGTTTCACACATCCTGACCCTTCTGGGCTTCCAGAGAACTTTTAAAGATGACTTTGCTACAAAGCACTGAACTGGTTGCTCTGTTGCCATTCACTCCATAGCTGGCCAGTAACTCTCCTGTACCCAAGGGCAGGGCCAGACTAATCAAACCCAAACCCATGCTGACTCTTGACACTCTAACAATGAAGGATTCCAGCAGTTAGTAACATCACTGGCAACAGCTCTGACCTGTCTTTCTCAGCCTCTGTAACCTTGTCCACATCCTTGGCAGGGGTGTTCATAATTGAAGCAAGTTTCTGCTCAGCAGCAATTCTCAGAGCTTTCTCCTTCTCTGTCATTGCAAGGGCTTTTTCCACCTCTTCTTGGGCTGCTTTAAGATTCTGAAATTAAAACACACAATCCTGATGCCTGTAAGAACTAAATGCTCATGAATTTTTTCACATAATGAAGTTTCTTCTAGCCAACATATGCCAGGGTGTTTAGGAACTTTTACTTTTGAAAAGTATTTCAAGCTCTTTGTAAATGCTTCTGAGCTCTGTGTCTGCATTTTCAAGATTAATCCACTTTCTGTGGTACAGAAAGAAGGGAAATTTGTTTCAAAGAAATAAAAAACACTCTAACTGATAGCAGAAGGGGAAACAAAAGTGCCCCTATGCAATGGTTTTAGATTTAGCAATTATAACATGGTTTTGTCCCACTGTCCTCCCACTACTATAATAAATAGCTACACTTAAATTAAAGAGGGTTAAAGAAGGGCTTTTTTGTTCAATAAAATTAATATTCCCAAGCTCGCTGTAGCTAATTGGAACTCTTTCCAACATCATTTATAATACTGTGCAAGAATTGATAAAGTATGAGCCAGACATTTTTCTCTTGAACAGCAAAAGAAATGGAGATAACAGCCAGAGATTTCAGTCAACTTCCTCTGGGTGACCCAACTCACAGAGATGGAGAACACCAAAAAAAAGGACACTTGCCTTATACTACATCAAATTGATTCAGATCTCCCTTTTACATTGCAAGTTTCCCTGTTGTGCTCATCCAATTTAGCTTCCTATGAAATAAAAGCCTCCTTGCAGCCTAACAAGTCATTCCCTCCTTGCCTTCACATCTGAAGTAAAAAGCATCTCTTTAGGAGAGGGAGAGGAAAAAGTTCCTTCACCACTGAACTTCCTCACTCAACCCTCTCCTGAAAAGCTGTTTTGCCAACATTCACCTGTCAATCAAAAACTCTGAAGGCAATTATTCTTTGTTAGCACTCCCTGGATCTATATAATTCCATGGTGCTGTGTAAACCTGTGACTAAAACCACACTGCAGTGTTTGAATTCATAAGCAGAATAAAATTAATGTCAGAGGCCAACACTGTCTTTGGGCTACAGAAAATACTCAATCTGCATGAGATTAGAAAATCTGCTCTTCAACCTATCAGATATGGGAAACACCAGCCTGACTGACTGATTTGGGACACAGGAAGCAGTTTAAGAACTTCTCCACCAATTCAACAGCACAAAGAATGCTTTCAGAAATCCCACTAAAATGAGTAAGAGGTCGTGGAAATGCCCTTTCCTCCTCCCTGAAGGAACCCACTTTACAGGGACTTCAATCACCCTCGTAGGTCCCTTTCCTTTACACTACAATTCCCCTGTAAAGTAACCAGAAATGGCTCAACAGTAAATACAGGAATAAACTGTCTCAAGCACAGGTAGGGAGGAATGAAAAAAGACATTAGGAAAATATAAGTTGACCACAGTACCAAATCTCAGATAACAGTACAAAGACAGCAGTGATTCCTCATTATTCCTTCAGCTGTGGTCACTCACCTCTTCCAGAAGGTTTATTCTGCCAGTCAGCATTTCCTCCATCTCTTGCATCTTCTTCTGTGCCTCCTTCCCACGTTGCACTTCAGCATCACCTCCCTGGGCCAAGCTTTCAACTGCCTTACTGAAAGACAGTAACAGAGACATAAATCCCAGTGCACATCCATGGAAAACATTCCAGGTGCCAGTGCTGATGGATTATGCTCAAGCATCCTCCACTTTCTCTGTACCTGCTTATCACTTCAAGGTTAAATACAAACATCTACAGACTGTGCAGCAATTTGGGTGGTGCCTGTGAGTTCACATACAAGCCTTGGCTCAGTGGATGAAGAAGCATTTTGGATGTACGATGAAAAAGTGGAATATTTCCTTCCAAATACACTGAAAAGCCTTCAGCAGAGCTGTGTTTTCTACAGGAAGCAGCACTGGAATAAACTGAAGACAAGGAGCTGCTGAGATCTCTCCATTTGCCTTTTCAGTATTTGTTAACACCTTGTGAACAAAGATCAGGTAGTGTTTCCTTACTCAACACCAGATGACCACTTCATGACTGCCACCCAAATTCTGCTTTCTACTATGACCTTGTGCAAGGTTCCCTTCCAAGCCCAGCAATACCCTTTGAGCAACCTGGAGAGATCAAACAAAGTCCATCTGGTCCTCAGAAAAACAAAGAAAATTCCAATTTGAATTGAGGCCCGTGGAGCAACCAACAGCTGCCAGCCTGGATTAGCTTTGAACCAGACATTTCTAGATAAGTGCCCTTTAGATCCTCCAATTCCTAAAGCATTAGGGGGAAAAAAAAGACATAAAAACAAATCCTAAGTAATGGATATCAAGAAATAAACTGGTGCTTACTAGGCCTTGATGAGCAGCTTCTCCCTCTCCTGCAGTTCACGCTTCAGACTTTCGATCTCAACTTTCAGCTCAATGTTCTGTGACAAAAAGATGAAAATGTCTGCAGAGAACTGGGAGATCACCCATCCCAAAAGTTGCTGGTAATGTGCAGATTACTTTTTGCTTGGACCAGCAAATGTAAAGTATCACTGGGATAAGAACAGACATTTAGCTGTTAAAGGTGTATTTTGCAAGGTGCAAGCCTTCCAGAAATATTAATACCATTAAGGACCATTACACTAGGTGAATACAAATCCCCTGCACACACAATTTAACTGCTCTAATAGGGAGTACTCCACTTCAGTTTGGGAATTTCTAGGGTTTCCACACATATTTTTTTCTTTAAGCTACAAGACATTTTATTTTCTTTTCAAAACCTTTATCTACTACGGAGGTTTTAGTAATTTTTGAATTATTTTGTTACAGTCTGAGGAAACCTCTCATGATGTAATTGTACAAAGAACTCTTTGGCCAGGAAGCTGACAAACATCATTTCAACTAATCAGCAATTGCAAAAAAGTCACCAGTGGAGAAGACCAAGCAGCAATATTCAGTTCAAACTGTGATCTACCCAAACATCAATTTATGTTTGTAACTATTGAAACATGCATCAAGAGAGACTCGAGTTTCCATCTCATTATGGAAGAGAGACTTGAGGAAAGCACCTGTTAAGGTCATTTTAATTTAGTTATTACTGAAAAGGATATGGTCAGAATAAAATAATCACATCAAAATTTCCAATAACACAGAAAGACTTCAAAGTCAAGTGAAACAGGCAACCTCCCCACAAAACAAACTCTTCAAAAAAAGAGACACAGTTCCAGGAAATGATTCTAAATGCCTACAATTTTGTAGATTTCTTCAGTGGGACCATCAAACTTCTGCTGCATTCGCTCCTCCAGAAAATAAATACGAAGTTTCAGGTTGAAGTTTTCTTTTTTCAGATCAGTGATTTGCTGTGAAAGAAGAAAGAAAATGAGAAAGTTATGCCATGTGTTGCAAATTAAGTAAAATCAAAACTACTCTCCTTTGGTTTTTGTCTTGGTTTGAAAGACAGGTGTCTGCTAAGGACCCCCTGCCCTCCAAATTGTTGTGAGTGAGATTACAGACTGCCAGGCACAGATACGGGGAAAGGAACAACAGCGCTTTATGTGGGTGTGTACAGAAATAGAACAAGGCAAACAGACACCGGCAGCACCAACAACAGAACCAGAGCCCAGTGCCAGCAGCACCAGAACCAGAACCAGAACCAGAGCCCAGTGCCAGCAGCACCAACTACAGAACCAGAACCAGAGCCCAGAGCCGGCAGCACCAACACCAGAACCAGAGCCCAGTGCCAGCAGCACCAACAACAGAACCAGAACCAGAGCCCAGAGCCGGCAGCACCAACACCAGAACCAGAGCCCAGTGCCAGCAGCACCAACAACAGAACCAGAACCAGAGCCCAGAGCCGGCAGCACCAACACCAGAACCAGAGCCCAGTGCCAGCAGCACCAACAACAGAACCAGAACCAGAGCCCAGAGCCGGCAGCACCAACACCAGAACCAGAGCCCAGTGCCAGCAGCACCAACAACAGAACCAGAACCAGAGCCCAGAGCCGGCAGCACCAACACCAGAACCAGAGCCCAGTGCCAGCAGCACCAACAACAGAACCAGAACCAGAGCCCAGAGCCGGCAGCACCAACACCAGAACCAGAGCCCAGTGCCAGCAGCACCAACAACAGAACCAGAACCAGAGCCCAGAGCCGGCAGCACCAACACCAGAACCAGAGCCCAGTGCCAGCAGCACCA
>VZRX01000853.1:29823-86669 GCA_013398075.1 Notiomystis cincta
GGAGTTAAAGGAGAGATACGGGGTGTGGAGCTAAAGGAGGGACTCAGAGTGTGGAGTTAAAGGAGAGATACGGGGTGTGGAGCTAAAGGAGGGACATGGGGTGTGGAGCTAAAGTGTAGCGAGAAGCCCGAAGCAGCTCCTGCGAGCGGCCCGGGCCACGCTCCCTCGGAGGCCGCAGGAAGGGTCGGGGTGCCGGGGTGTCCCCGAGGCAGCCGAGGAGATGCTGAGGGCCCTTCCCAGCGGGATCGGCGTTAAGGAGGCCGCGGCGCGGTGGCCGCTCGCACACCAAGGGCTCGCCCAGGGGAGGAAGAAGCACAAAGGGCTGGACTCCACGGCAGCAGCGAATTCTCCCCACGGCAGCAACAGCCCTGTCGCTCCTCCGCTCCGAGAGCGAGAGGAGCCCAGCCCAGCCCTCACCCCCGGCCAAAATCTCACAGAATCTCTGCTCTTCCCAACAGAAAGCCCCCAGCTAAGAGAGCGCACTCAGCTGCATCTTCCCCCTTCTCCCTCTTCCTCCCAGCCACATCCTTTGTCTCCTAAATATCAGTCATTCCCATCTCTTAGGCAACAAATGGGAGAAAATTCCCTGAGAGAAGAAAAAAAAAGGGAAAATCCTAACCTCCACCAGTTTTTTCACCAGTGCAAGGCTAGAATTCCACGAACTCAACATAGTTAAACTCGTACATACATGTGGCTGACACACCCACACATGTTCAGTTGTGAAGTTTTTAATTAAATAAATACATAGTTTCGTGCTCTTTGAAACATTCCTAAAGTATCAAAATACTGACTTGACACAATAAGAACTCATGAGAGATTTTTGAATCTAACAACATTAAGTAATTCTTCTAAATGATAGAACTTGAACAAAATACAAGATACCATGTTGAAACAGAAATATTTTCTAAGCAACAGCCTGAGAAGGAAGCCTCATTAATGGGACCCAGGTAACTTTATTCATAGCAAGAAAAGCCACAAGCACACAAGTGAGCCAAATTGAACACCAATAAAACCTTTATCCCATCCCATAATTCATAGTGCAATTCTTTGGGGAAAAATTGCTTATCACTTTTAACCTTCCTTGTAGAAGCAGTAACTTACTTGATGGTTTCATTAAAGAAAGGAGTCACCCCTTAAATTTTTTTTAAGAGACTAAGCATAAAACATTCATTCAAATAAGACTCATGTCCCCTGCCAGATGCTTTCAGCAAATGGAAATCTAATATGTTACAGAGCTACTAATAAAATATTTATGTAGGCTTTTCCAGAACAGTACAGTGCTACTTGTAAAAATTATTAGCAATACAATTTCCAAAATATTTGGCTTGTGAAACTCAAGATTACTTTCTGTAACTGCACTCAGAACCTGCATCTGCAAACAATTCTTCAATTTAATAATCCCTGCCCAGCGAACTGCCTCATCATTATTCACAAAAGTGAAAATCATCCGAGCAAGTGAAAATCCTACATAAACTTTGTAGCTCATTCCCACACCCTGAAGTCATCTGTCAGTAGATCATTCCCAGCAGTCTCTGCTCATTCAGAAAAAGTCCAAGTGACAAAAACACTCTAAGAGTTTTACCAGCTGAACTTCAATTAGTCTCCATACATTCTGATGTATATATTTCTGAGCCAAAAGAAAAACATAATTTCAAAAGAACTCAGCATTTCACCACTCTTGTCACGTGTATTTCAGTGGCAACAGAGATAAACCAAAGTGCTTAAGGGCAATATTTTCAAAAGGCAAATGAAACAGACTATGCAGTCACAAACCACAGAGTGAAACAAATGTCATCTCTGATGTTCAGTTTCTTGGATGGAAGTTAGAGCAGGCAGACAATTTAAAAGTTATTGTTTAATGAAAGAAAACGTGTAAAATGTGAGAAAGTTCACACTGCAAAAAGATTTTAACAGCAACCCTCTGAACTTATGCATTTGAAGACTCAGTCTTAACTCCTTCATGCATTTTGAGTTCTGTATTTAAAGAAAAGGAATGGAAACCAGCACAGAATATTCCACAGCACAAACAGCATGGCAGCAAACCCTAGCTCAGATTAGCTCCTTTCCAAGACTGCACGGAGCCAGTTTTGTTCAAAAGGGATCTGTCAGCAGTGGCTGTGGTTCCACGGCACAACAGCTTTCAACTGCAAAGGCTGTTTCAGATTTACAGCAAAACTCTAAGTGGGTTTGGAGAGACAAGAAAGAAACCCACAAATATTATTACTCAGCTCCCTTACTTGATAGCCATCAGCCTTTCTGTTCATGAACACCTCATTATCCATAATGAGGTCCTCCTTAGAGATGCTTTTTGCTTTGCCTATGTAATCATGTTTTCTGTAATAGGATGGTTACCTCTGGATTGCAACAAAGTGGGACACCATAAATAATTCAACATTATCCAGCTCAGCACCTTCTCCAGGTGTAAACATTAAAGGACCTTTCCTACGTGGATCCACCTTTTAGCCCACTTAAGGATCTTTACATCCATCCTGTTCTCTCTGAGCTATTAGGCCAGAGCCCATTCTTTTCATTACATCCTTCTTATGGCCTGTATGAATAACAGAGTGATAGAAATAAGTTTCATGGTCTTTAATGTATATTGTTCTTCCTTCAGGTCGATGGATCTTTGAGCTTCATTACACTGCTGGCATCCATAAAAGTTCTCATCCCATGGGAAGTTTTACAGCTCAGTTTAACATGAGGAGTCTGAACACACCAGGATGCCAGACCTGTGGGGAGGCCCCTGTTCTACATCACACAGGACAAACAGCAACAGATTTTCTCTCCCTTCTGTAACTTTTCTCCCCATGCCCAAGAACCCTGCAGAAAGCAAACCACTTGCAGAATGTGTATTCTGGACTGAGGTCTTTGGCACACATCACAGTAAGAGATTTTAAGCACATACCAATGCCAAGACACTGTCTGTTGACCCCAGCCAACACAGAGAAACAACAAAGGGAAATAATACAGACTGCAAAAACCATCCTTCACCAAGGCTTTCCAAAACAAGCTTTAAATTCTGAGCAAAGAGCAGAGCTTTCTCCTCAGGGGGGATATAAGGCCACGAGAAACTGAAAGAGTTTGTAAGGAACACTCATTTCAAACAGCATTGCCACAAAAGGTAACAGCAGCAGTGCATTGAAGTTGCAGACTCGTGGCACAGCCCAAAGGCAGCAGCCACAGCCTTTATCTGTAACAAACATCTCAGATTTTAGATTGCTTTCCCCTCAACAGCTTCTTCACATAACAATAAACATCTTAAAGTTTTGCACTCTAGTCCTTAACGGGGAAGTTGTCCTGCAACACACCCCAATCAAATCATCATTCAGCAGACATAAACAACTGTCCTACTCAATTTAAAAAGCCAATACAGTTAGTGCATTTTTAAAATCTAATGTTTTCCTTATATTCTAGTAAGTGCCAAAATACTTTTATCTACAGAACTGCCACAATGTTACTAGACTTCTACAACACAAGCATTCCAAGCACACTCATACTATGAAGTTAAAAGGGCATTATACTGTAGTCAATGAATTAAAAAGCCAAATCTTGCACTAACCTAAATGAAAATAAACTTGGTGCTTCCCTGAAATAAATCAACAGCAGATGTGCAAACCAAGTTCTGATGTTTCTGGTGAGATGCAGGAACTTTTGAGCAGAGGGTGCCAATTTTGTTTCACAACTTCAGCGCAGCAGTTGGCTGCTCTGAACAACGAATCCCTGCCACAGCTTTTGAAAGCAACACTTAAGAAATGGAGGTTCAAAGCATGGAGAGGGACATTCACCTGGTCACACCTGCAACAGATGTGTGTCAACTGACAGAAACTAAGAGTCAACACTTCAGCCAGCACGCTGGAAATATCCTGGCCATCAATCTGTCACCAAGTCTTACATTAAAAGTTCTGCTTACATTTTCATAGTCCTTCATGGTCCGAGCTCGAGTTGGTGAGACTGTGTCTTCTGCCACATCTGGTACCACTAAGCATTGAAAGAGACAAAACGAGTTCAGACAGCAAAATCTCTCTAAGTAAGGCTTCAATCTGGCAAAGGTCTACACTAATCTAAACATAAAAAAAACCTCTTGGGAAGGGAGAGAGGCACTGCTCGGCCCCATGTTTACATTACATGTTAGTATCTACATTTCTTTCTGATCACAGTAAGCTGTCTATCACTTAAACTCCCAAATTCCATCACCCATTTCAATTACGATGTACACTGGAATTAGCCTAAGTAAAAGTGCACAATCAAGAATAAATCCTCAGAGCAAGAGCTGGATGATGCACAGCGTGCAACTTCCCTAACACTGAGCAGCACGGCCTCACTGGATATTCCAAGTATTTTAAGTACACTCTGCACAAAACCGCTGATCATCTTATGTAAGGCTGCGAGCCCTAATGACCACAGGCAACGAACAGACAGCAGTGACGGCAGCAGCTGCTGGCGCTCCGTCGTCTTAAAAACTCTTAAATTACCTAAAAAAGCGCATCACTTAAAAGCCTCTCATTTTTGCCGCAAGTCGGAAGTTTTTCCCGCAGGTTTGGAGCCCAGCGCGAAGCACCGAGCCGGGGCAGAGGTGTGCGGGCTCCAGCCGTGATCCAGCCTTACCTTGAGCGCCGGGCGGGCCGGGCTGCGGCTCCCCGCGGGAGATGTCCGGCAGCTGGAGGCCGCTGACGCTGGGGAAGGAGGAGGAGAGCGCTGAGAGAACACCCGGGGGGCTCGTCCCCCTGACCCCGGCCCGGCCCCGCCACACGCACCCGCGCTGCCTGAGCGCATCCCCGCCCCGCAGCTCCCTCCGTACCTGCCCTCGAACGCCAGCGGCAGCGTCAGGTCCTCCCCCGGCAGCGAATCCATGGATCGGCCGCGCGGCTCCCGCCGCTCCCGCCGCCTTTGTGCGCGGATTTGGCGGCTTCCCTGGAATTCAAACGCCCGCAATCGCTTCCGCCATCTTTGCGTGGAGCGAGCTGAAGCCGCTGAAGCCGGCGCGGAGGCGCGCAGAGGGCGGGCACGCTGGAAAGTGAACGGGAGCCGCCCTGTTTGACGAGGGCAGCGGGGGAGGTGGGGCGGCGGGCNTGGGGCGGCGGGCGCCATGTTGGCTGAGGGCAGGGCGGGGCGCTGCCGGCGGGCAGAGCGGGTCCGAGCGGCCGCGCGCCATCTTCACTGAGGGAAGGGGCCCGCCGCTGACCGCCCTGAGGGGCGCCTGAGGGGACGCGGCGGGAGCGGGGACAGGGTGGTCCCCGCCGCTCCCCGGGCCCTGCTCCAAAATTATATCCGTGTGGAAGAGGCTTTGGAAGGGAGGCACCAAGGCTCCTGCCGAGCCTGGCAGAGCCGCTGGAGCTGGTGTTTACCGTGTTCCCCGCAGCGCAAAGCCGTCATTGGACTCGGTGGAAGAAATAAACGCGTTAGTTCCACATTCTGGTCACTGCTCATCGGCCAGGGGTGAAAGCAGCTGCTGTCATCATCGGCAAAGGCGGATTTTGAATTAAACTTGAAGGTTTTTTTGTAAAGCAAAGTTCTAAACGTGTCGGCTCTCCCAGGTTTTGTGGGAGAAAATGCATCTACATTGGACATTTCAGAACATCGACAGCGGGAATGCTGAGCTGGATTGATTGGTGCTGTTGTTGCCGCTCCTACACGGGGCATGGCCAGGGTAGCAGTGCCGGTCACAGGTGGAGCTCCAGACCCTTCCTTGCTGTGCATCCTTGCCTTCCTTTAATTCATTTAGAACCTGTGCGTGGGATTGAAATACCTCCTTGCTATATTTACATCATCACAGAATTATTTAGGCTGGAAAAGACCTCTGAGAAATTGAATCCAGCCTTTGACAATCCCCGCCTTGTCACCCAGTCCAGTGCACTGAATGCCGTGTCCAGTCGTTCCTTGGACACCTTCAGGGACAGTGACTCTATCACCCCCCTGGGCAGACCCTTCCTAATGTCTGATCACCCATTTTGTGAAGACATTTCTCCTGATGTCCAGCTGAACCTCCCTGGTACAGCTTGAGGCCATTCCATATTGTCCTTTTCTTGTTCCCTGGGAGCAAAGCCCAACACCCCCCTGGCTGCCCTCTCCTGTCAGGGAGTTGTGCAGAGCCACAAGGTCCTCCTGAGCCTCCTTTGCTCCAGGCTGAGCCCCTTTCCCAGCTCCCTCAGCTGTTCCTGGGGCTCCAGCCCCTTCCCAGATCCATTCCCTTCCCTGGACACGCTACAGCCCTCACGGTCTTTCTGGTCACAAGGGGCCCAGAACTGGACACAGCATTCAAGGTGCCTCACCCCTGCTCAGCACGGGACAATCACTGCCCTGCTCCTGTGGCCACACTACTGCTGGCACAAGCCAGGAGCCATTGGCCTTCCTGCCCACCTGGGCACACCTGACTCATGTTCAGCCACTGTCAACCAGCACTCCCAGGTCATTTTCCACTGGGCCACCTTCCAGCCACTCTGCCACCAGAGTGCATCAAGTGGTGCCTCATGCTGGGACTTGCTGTTAGCCTTCTCTGTAACACAAGGAAGATCCATCCAGCAGGGCACTCACCTGGCTCACCCACAGGAGTGACCCTGTGCATTAGATTTGGTTTCCTCTTTTGGATTTGGTTTCCTCTTCAGTACCAACTCAGGTCAGGTTTCACTCACTGTCTCAAGGGGACTCTTACCTGGCCAGGAATTGGGCCATGGATAAGGGCTGACCACAGGCCATGATTCTGTGAGTTTATTATTCCCAGTTCTGTGAGTTTATTATTCCCAGTTGTCCTGGTGCCCTGTGAACTCCATTTCCACCGTGTACCCGCACCAGCCCACTGTTCAGATTGACACTCACCTGCCAAATGTCCCAGACTGGTGGGAGCAGCCACTGCAGCTCTGGATGTGTGCAGTCATTGTGGGCTTCCCATCCTGCTTCATTCTTTCAGCTTTATGGGCACAAGTGCACGATGGAGCTGTGGCAGAGTCCTGGACTGCCAGGAAGTGCCAGGCACTACTGAGCACAACTAAGCTCTTAAGCCCATCTCCTCTCCAACTGGACATGCCTCATGCTCTTTGCATTTGGGGTCTGATGACCCCGAGGGATGTTCAGTCCCTTCAACTCCCCCATGAGAGACCTCGAGAGACATTGGTCACCTTATGTGACTGAAACCCTTTTGCAGTGGCCTCTGCCAAGCTGAAATTAAGTTCACAAAATCAGGTCTGCCATATGGCACCAGGATGTGATCAGCCAGGCTGAAATGTGACTTTTCCTCATTTACACAGTAGATCTTCATAAAAATGAGTAAGTCCACTCACTTGAAAGGATAATACCAATTTGCTCTTGTTTAAGGTTTCAGCGAGGTGTTACATATTTGATGTAGGTCTTTAAATCAGCATCCATCAGGCACAAATGCAGAATAAATCATTCTGCACACACAGCACCTCTGTCTGCAGAGGCACAGCCCATGTCCAACACGCTGTAGTCAAAAGGAAATCAGCAGGGCCCTCCTTGTGAAGTTTATTACTTCATGAAGTGGCTGTCTGATGGACAAAGATATGGATATACAGAGATACATCCCTGTCTATCTTCCCTGGCAGTATTGGAGCAACCCAGTCTAGTGGAAAGTGTCCCTGCCCATGGCAGGAGGTGAAACAAGACCATCTTTTAGGTCCTTTCCAACCCAAAGCCCTCTGTGGTTCTATGATTCTGTGTATAAACACAGCCAGGATGGAAAATTCCCCTGGGAAATTTTTCTGTACTGCCCAATGTTTTACAACCTGCAGTAGCACCAGGAAGCTGCAAGGGGCAGAAGGGACTGGGAAATGTGTTGTTTAGAAGCAGTTAACAACTTGCCTTTGGATAATCTGCTTAACGTTGTTTAACCTTAAGTTCATTAGTAGCACATTTGGGGAGATTACACTAAATCCTCCTGCCGGGAAGCCAAGTTGGACCTTTCCTACTTCTCGAGGCAGCCTGAGATCCTTCCCACCTCAGGAAGAGTCTTGAAGGGAGTCTGGGAAAGGACTTCTGGTGAGTGGTCGGGCTGAGCTGAGCAGGATGGGAGCCAGCTGCCCGCTGTGCTGTGCTGGCACAAGGAGGGTGGATGTCACCATCGGCTGAGCAGGGGTCCCCCTCTCCCTCCTCTTCTCACTCCCTGCTCCAGGGACCTGGTTCACACTCAGTTCTGCCTCCTCCTCATACAGCTCACAGCAAGATTCTTCCTAAGTTAAGTCATACCCAATCCAACTGCTCTGCTAATGCAAATCAGGTCTCAATAAACTCCCTTGAATTTCACCAGTGTGGCCCTTACTTACACAGCTCTGGCTCAGGATGAACACTTAAAACCATGTGCTCACTCAGTGTATGAAGCCTTACCTCTCCAAGTTCTTTGCTTAATAAGGGCTTTCAGAAAAAAGAACCTTTAGCAGTTGTGTTTGCAAAACAAAAATCAGTTTCCTAATTCTGCCAAGTGAGAAGGAAACGTGAGTTTTCCACAGGCCCTTCTGCAAACACTCCCAAAACTGATGCTACAGATGTGGATTTCAGAGTATCTGTAACAAAAATGGCCTTTGAAAGACATTTGTGGTCATGAAGAAAAATCTGATACAATATCCTCATCCCACTTCCAGCTTTGCTCTGAGGGTTTCATTGTTAGTGATTCACATCTCTGACAAAATGTGTCCATGTGAAGGATACAGAAAACAGTGGGAAAACAGTCCTTGCCTGTGGAGCTCCCAAACACAGCTGAGGGCTGGGATGATTCATAGCAGACACAAGAGATCAGAGGGCTCATTTTTTAGTTGGATCTTCCGACACAGAATGTCAACTGTGCTTATGAATATCTATGATAGAAAACATTTTTGTGCCTTGGTTCTCATCTCACATACAGGGGCATAATGAAGGAATAATTCTCGTGGAACAAATGTTATTACTGGGATGAGATTGGACTCAATCCTTTCTGTCACTGGGAAGACTCCTGCTGAAATTCAATGAACAAAAACACAAATGCAAAAATCCGAGTGGCATAGATACAAATTATATACATTTATTTTTATTCATTTTAAATAACATTCTTCTGTATAAATTCTGACATATATTCAAATCATACACTTTTTTTTCTTTTTAGAAATGCATTTGTAAGCATAGCATATGCTTGGGAGACGCCGTATTTGGATGTAGAGTGAGACTGATGGGTTTCAGATGGGAGCAAGTACAACTTTTAAGGCCCACATTTTTCTTATTTTAATCCATTCCTCTGACACATAAAGAGGAGAGTCCTGTGGGAGCTCACTCTAAAACTTCACTTTAAAGAGAAAACTATTTTTATATCCTTTATTTAAAGGAGACTGTGCAAACTTTCTGCCACATTTACATTGCCTGTAACATTGAAGATGCTGCTGCTGCACAGCAGTGGTTAACTGGCCCAGGATACCTGAAGGATGCTGGATATATCCCCTCCTCTTTCCTAAATGCTTGCTAAGTTTGCTCAGCCCGGCCCAAGGGAATTATCATTCCAGTGGCTGACATCTCCTGACAGCTCCCCAGGGCTAGTGCTCCTCGTAGCTATTTCCAGCTACAGTGGTCCACGAGATTCAAGATCCTCTCTCCTCATTAAGCCCACCACTGTTCTGTTCATCTGTTGCACTGGGTGCTCACCAAATGCTCCCCCAAGCTGAGAGCCCTCCAGGCTGGCCCTGGCCCTGCCCCACCCCGGCTCTGTGCCCTTGATCTGCCCATTCTGTCCTCTTGGCTTTATTGCCAAGCTGGACTCTCCCCAGCCAGACCAGCTGGGCCCTCAGTGTGCCAAGGATCATGCCTGGAGCTGTTTTCCCACATCCACCAGCCCCCCTGCCCTGTCACACCTCCTCTCTGCTCTGCAGCTGCTGCCCCATGCCATGAGTGCCCCTCTCCATGCCAGCCCCACCAGTGCAGCTCGACAGCATTCCCAGGCACAGGGTGCTCCAGGTGGCCCATCAGAACAACCACGTGTACCTGCACTGCCACCTCAGCCCCACAAGTCACCAAGATGCCCTCCCCTGGCCTCGCTGGCTGCTCAGCTGGGCTGCAAAACAGCCCTGAGGGGCCACTTCTGATTCAGCTGCTCTTACCCCAACCTCAGCACAAAGCTCAGCCCCTGGGAAGCCTCCTGACCAGTGATGACACATGTCACAGTCCTGGTGGCCCTCAGCACCTGGCACAAGTGTTTGAGCTCTGCTACCCCTCCACATACAATCCAAGGTGACTGGAGACAGAACCAGCTCAGCTTCTTCCTCCCCTCCCGTGGTGCCAGGGAAAGCTGCACAATTGATAAGAGTGTGGACAATGTGATCTCACATCACAGCAGTCAAACATGGAGCTGTTTATTCTTTCCCTGCTGGGGCATTGATCTCCTTTAATAATTGTTGTTCCTGTGTGCCAAGGCCTGGGTGGCAGGAGGTGGCTGCTGGGTCCCTGCTGCGTCATTCTGCCATTTGACAAGCCCTGTGCCAGTGCCACATCCTCAGTTCTCCCTGTTCAGGAACATCCTGTGCCATCCAGATCTGGGCAGCCAGGTCCCTCCTGCCCAACCGAGCTTCCAATCACATGTGCCAGGCTGTCTCCATCCCTTCATCCAGCTGTGCAATCCACAGGCAGCAGTGTCCCACCCTCCCCTGCAGCCTGGCTGCAGAGCATCCTGACTCCTCCTCTCCCCAAACACAAAGCCTTCAGAGTACTTTGGAGGTCAGATGCAGCCCAGGTGCCAACACCTCCTGTGCTGTGGCAGGCAGGGACTAGGAGGGCTCAGCACTTGAGCCCACGCTCTGCTTGAGCAGATGGTCCTTATTTCTACAGGCAGACAAAATCCAAGCCTGTTCCTCTTACAGAGCAGCCCACAGTCAAAGCAAAATTTAAGGAAGAGGTGTTTTGTGGCAGAGATGAAAAAATCTACTGAAGTGTTCTAGAAACGTTAAAGTGAACAACTTGTCCTTCCATTTGCTTGCTAGCTTAAGTCCCAGAAGCCAACATTTCCCAAATTACCATTCCTCACCCCATGAAGTGACCAAGTGCAAGTGTATCACTAGATCAGCACCTCTAAATAATTACAACTTTTAGGAAATTTTCTATTTTGTCACCACCTTGCTCTTTAAAAGTTTGATGAGTAACTCGAGGATTAGCAATATCCAGATTTCCTCCTGCAGTCCTCCCCTGTTTTATAATTAAAAGTAACATTGCCCTGAATGACATGAGCCAGATTTATTACCTGAAGTATGGGACCTCACCAGGCCCAGCACAGGCAATGGGAGCTCTTCTATCAGCTTTTTTCCATCAGCTTGGGCCTATATGCAATTCCACATTCTGCCCTCACCACTTTCCTTGGTCATCCTCAACGATTTTCCTTCTCACTTGCCATGCCTCATCTTTAAATCAGGCAACAAGTTTTTGAGGCAGAAATGGCATCTTTGACCATGTGTTTGAACCACCTACTTCCCCCCCCTCCCCAAGTTTCCAAAGATAAGAGAAACCTCACAGCACCAAAAACCAAATAAATAGCCACCATATTCTCTCTACCATTTCTCATCTGGAGAAATATTCACTTTTTCCTGGCTCAGAGGATGCATCCACCAACTGCTGCATCACCATTGCCCCACCACGCACAGCAACACAGCTGCAGCTCTGAGGCTGGGCAAGAGTGAAGGGAAATATTTGTTTCTTGCCCTGTTTCCAGGCAGCAGTTTGATTTCCAGGGGTGGCACAGATGGCACAGGGAGCACAGCCCCTGTCCCGAGGCATACACACTGCAGGTACCAACCCAGGAGCTCTGTGGTGTGACCTCCCTGTGCTGTGCTGCCTGTTATAGCTCTTCCCTCTGCTAACAGCCCACCAGCCTCCCACCAAAACCAGAGGAATCTGTAAAACCTGCTCCCTGCAGTGTTTTTTGACAGCTGATTCCCCACCACCACCTTGTGCTACTTTAAATTCTGAAAGCATCTGTGCACTTTTACCTTCTGAGCCTTGAAGCGCAGATCTGGTTTCCGTGAGCTCTTCATCTCAAAGCTGTTTGCACCCGAATCCAGCAGATCTTTGCTTTTGCCCCTCAGGAGGCCAAGGGGCTGAGCTCAGCCCTCCAGCACATCACCTCTGCCCTGGCAGCTCAGCAGGGATGGCAATGGGAACCCTCCACACCATGAGCATCCACTGGGGAGAACCTCAGCCAGCGGGCCCAGGCTCTCAGGGTGTTTGTGACAGCGTATTTGCATTTTGTATAGAGACTTAAAAGCAAGGAATACATTGAAGCATCCAATTTTTGGACACCTACTCAGCTCTAGTCATGGCAACACTCTGTATTTGAAGGAATGGCAAAATTTGACAGACACAAGTAGGGAGCACTCACATTTTCTCTAAAAAAGAAGTTATTCAATGACAGTGGAAGAAAAGCTTTAAGCAGTTGGTGTTTGCCAGAGGCCCAGCTCCAACAATATTGCCATCTCATTTACAGTATTTTAAACAATCCTCATGTTTTTTTCTTTTTAAAACAACGTCACTAACTGCTGTACAATTAAAACCTAGAGGATAAAACATGACCTGGGGAGTGGGGGAGGTTGGGGAGGGGCTCATGGTTTTGTTGTCAGGGGGTTTTTGGTTGGTCAGTTGGTTGCTTGTCTTTTTTACAAATAATTACAAATACAATTCCAAGAAGATATATTACATTTTATATACAGAACACACCATTTCTATCAGGGTAGGGTATTAAGCCTGGCTTTTATTTTTACATGGCAACCCTGAGATGTCTTGTCGTCTTCCCTTGCACAGAAACTATACAAGTTCATTAACTCCTTCTAGAAAAAAATGGATTGCTATGTCTTAATAGCATCATCACCCTGTATAAATACTCAGAAAGGGAAAAGATTAGTCTCTTCCCTAACTCAAATGTTCTTATGTTTTTTTCCCCATTTCCCTCCTTAGTGGGAACAGAAAATGGTGACTTTTTTAAGTGTGCAACTCACTCCTCCACTTGCCTTTTGGTAGTACAGTGAACAATTACTTCCCTTTTTTTTTTGTTCTCCTTTTCAAACCAAGTTTCTATCAGGAACGAAGATGATGCCTTTCCAAAGATCTGTTTCCTGAAATTCCACTGTTAATTCATGAGCTACTTCTCAAACTAAAGGATGAAGACACAAGTGTTGGGTTGGCTGGAAACCAAGTAGCTTCTGATTCCTCATCACATTCTGCTCTCTCCACCCCACCACCTCTTCTTAAAAAAATGCTTCAATTCAGCATAATCCAGTTTATAACAACAGTAAATGCTATGGATCTTTATGGAGAACAGGACACTGAATGCATTTCACCACACTACCTGAAATTCAGATGTACTACACTGTCTTCTGTCCACCTGCAAGCTACGGCACGCCTGGCACCAGAGAGTATCTGAGGAGCAAATTCCTCTGCATGGAGCCTTGGCACGGATCCTGATACCCCTTCCACAAGCCCTGTAACTTTTTGAGAAGCAAACTTTGGAACAGCTGGATGACTTCTAAGCTTTATAATTATGCATGGGAGTCGTCAGCGTGAGCTGTCCGTTCGGGGCCACCTCATTCCCATCATCTTCCAGCAGCCCCGACACGTCAGCGTTGGGAATGCTGTCGTGGTAGCTGCTGAAACTGATGTTGTCCTCTTTGAGTTCAATGGTCCAAAAGGGAGCATTAAGTTTTCTGTTCTGATACTCACGGTACATGTAGACAGCACCCACAAAGCCCATTAGTAGGACCACAACAATGATGATCACTGTCAAAATAATGATGTTAAACTGAGTCCACGAAACGTCGGCGAAAGCGGAGGTGCTGTTGTCAGAGGAGCTTATAGGAAATATTGTCTGTAGAGTTGTAGGTGACAAAGTACTGTTTAGCACTGCTGTGGAGAAGGATGTGGCCTTGGTGACATTTGGAGCAGAAGTTATAAACTCCTTTGGTTCTGGGCCAAGAGTGGCTTCTACAAAACAAATTAAAAAATGATCAATAAAAAAATCTGCTGAGCTGAAAGTCAAACACAAACATAAGAGATTTGACATTTATATCACAGTTATTATGGAAATTAAGGCTACACTGTTAGAACTGGTGTTTTTTCAAAGCTGTTTAGAAAATGTCTGTCCAGGGTTGTGTTTGAGGTTTTTTAATATAATTCTGTGTGCTAAGTGCCCATGGACTACAGGATTCCTCTGAAAAGTCTGGTGCTGAGGGACTGATGCAGTTGTCAGGATTAAGGCTTCAATACAGGAGTTCATGATGACAGCAAGTCCCAGTCCAGCTCCTGTTCAGAGCAGGAAAACAGGGATTTACCAAGCTCAGCAAGTCTGGACTCTGAACCAACGTGTCCCTTGGTGTCTGTGTGGGCTGCACACTCAGACACAGCAACCCTTCACAACCAGTGCACCAGATGTAGGGTTTTGCTCACAGCATTATTATTTCTGCCTTACTTGTACAAACAAGAAGATCAAAACAGAAAAAATAAACTGCAAATACTCAACCATCCCAGCATCCTGCAGTGGGTTCAGTGTTTGCACCACTTCAGGTAAAAGGGCAAAATAAAATAACCTCAGTTCTTCTTGCAAATGAAGTCACATGGAAACCCCCAGTCTACATAGCCAGAAGCAGAAGGTCACCAAACCACAATAACACAAAAAAAAAAAGGACTGTGGGTGTTCTTCAGAAGGTTTTGAACACAGTGGAGGCCAGTTGGGATCCTGGTTTGGCTTCAGCTGCTGGCACAGGTGCACACAGGAAGGATCAGAACATGGGAACTACCAGATTGTGCTCTGCCTTTTCCTTGGCACTAAATAGCCAAGAACCTGCCTTGCTTCCAGCACCATGGAATAACTCCCTTCTCAGTTCAGGAGTCAGGTTAACCTTGAGATCTCAGAAGTGGGATGCAAATTCATTACGCCAGCACCTGTTGAGCTACAGGCCTCAGAGAGCACCATAAATCTGTAGGATTAAGCTCACAAATGTAGCTAATAAAGCATTTCCTCACATGAATAACCTGATCTATTTTAGATTCTCAAGTCCAGGCAACAGGAACACTCCACAAACTGAAGCCTCAATCAGCCAGAATGTTCTCTGCACCTATTGCTCCACAGGACTCTCTGCATCCTCTTTCCCACTCTCTTCCTGCCAACAGAAAAGCAACTTCATTTGAAATCCATGTACAGCTGCAGCAATTACAGCTGATGGTGCCATGCTGTATGGATCCAGCTTCCAGCTCTCCTGAACGTCTACTAATTATGATTGAGGAGGAGAGTCACTTCCGAAGGACTAATTTTGCACTAAGTTGCATCTCCAATGGCAACAGGAGCTGGAAATATTCAGCACATGTCCTGCCACGGGCCCTCAGGGGAACTCCCACAAGTTAACTTTGGGCTGTCACGTTCCCAGTTCAGGCAACCGAGAAAGAAATGCCTCTGGAAGGGGCATCACACACCTAACTGAGGTTCTTGCTCAGAGTCCCCCCCCTGCAGCAGCTCCTCTGTTCCCTACAGCTCCTGCCTTAGGTTGATAAGGACACTCAGGATGCTGAATGCCAGGCATTTCTCTATGGGAGAGCAGACAAAATTTTGCAATAGGAAGCAACATGACAGGAGCAAGAGCTTCCTGGAAAACTTCTGGCTTTGGGAAAAGGGCATGAGGAATTCGGTCATCCTTTCCAAATTCCTTCACCAACACTCAATCCCTGGCAAACCCTGCCAGTAGCTATAAGTAGGGAAAAAACAGAACCGAGACAATGGCTGATTCACCAGCGAGGAAACAGCACTTTTCTGGGCTTTATTTGTGAGTCAGCATCAGCTCAGGGCTGGAACAGAGGCCCTGGGTGAAGACATTTCCTGGCACTCCCGGGAACCTCGCGGTGAAGTGCCGGGCTCTGGCCCCGGCGCCGCTTCCGGGCCGTGACACGGCGCTGCCTGTTCCGCTCGCGGGCCCTGCCAGCTCCCCAGATGTCCCAGAGCAGCTCCTTGAGAGCAGCAGCTGCTCTCTCCAAGGGGCTGCTTTGGCAGCCTCGATGGGAGCCTCGGATCCAGCTGCTCGACTGAAGTGCCGGCTCTGCAGAGCCGCTGCTGCCGAGTGCAGTGGAGCAGCTCTGGCCGGAGGCCACGCGCCCGCTCTGGGAGGCTGCGGTGCTTGGCTGGCTGGCACAGAGCCACAGTGCACCAGCACCGAGCCCCTGCTGTGCCTCACCAGGCAGCAGGAGCACCACCAGCTCTGGGGCTGGAAACACTCACTCTGGCCTTTGAACATCCTCTCTACCTGCCTTGAAAGCACCAGAATCCCGGGCAGGCTTAAGACTCTGGATGGCCCCTGTGGATACATGACGGGGTTGGGCTGAGTTTTGCCCAGGCTGTACAGAACCTGTTGTCTCATTTCACCTGCAACCACTGAAACAGAGCCTGGGTGATGATTTCACTCCAGAAGCCACTCATCAAATGCACTGGTGATTTACGAAAATCTTAACCAAAACCAAGTTAATGATCAGTAACTTCAGCATGTCAGTTTTTAGGAAATTTTTTTTTTAAGGAACTGGAAATAAGCTAGGTGTCTTTTTAATTGCTTAATAAAAAAGGGAAAACATAAGTGTTAGGGAGAGAGGAAAGCTCAAGGAGCATGTCCCAGCCCTCTTGAAAGGGGACAGACTTTCTCCACATCAGGAACTGCCTGTAACAATGCCATTGAAATAAAAGTGAATGGTGAAAACTGCAAGTACACAAGCAAAGCCATACGGTGGGATTTTAATGGAGCAAGGTCATGTGGATCCCTGCACAAAGGCAGAGCTGTGCAGGGGGAGGTAATGGATGAGCTGATGCAGAAGTGCCATTTCCAGTCCTGTTACAGCTAATAAGCATCCAACTTTGTTGTACTGATCATCTCCCTGAGCAGGGAAGGACTCTGTGATTGCACACCCAGAGAGCAGCACAGGAGTGAAAACCACATTAGTTCCTGATGGAAGATCTGAATGGATCTCTGTCCAGGACAAGGACAAACCTGTGCCCAAATACTTCCCTGAACTCTGGGTTCTTTCATCTAATACATCACACTGGTAATGTTTCCATGTATGGTGTTGGAGATGCACCATGAGGACCAATGTCCAGATAACCACTGAAGGAGCAACTTCGGAACCGTTTTCTCTCATTCTACATTAAATACGCTACAAATAGATTGGTGTTTTTTCCAGCTTGTTCACTACCAGTGCCTGCCAGGCTCTGGAATCAGGGTGGTTACAGAGCTAACTCCAAACCACCCTTCAAGGCCAGTAGGCACCAACAATTGCATGCTGGAATCGTCTGCCCAGGGAGGTGGTGGAATTACCATCCCTGATGTGTTTAAAAAAAGACTGGACGTGGCACTCAGTGCCAAGGTTCAGTTGATGAGGAGGTGTTAGGTCACAGGTTGGACTTGATGATCTTAAAGGTCTTTTCCAACCCAGTTCATTCTGTGATTCTGCTACAAAGATTTGGTTTCCTTCCCTGCACCAGAGGCCAGATGAATCTAAACCAACACGTACCATTTAACAACATTCCCTCTCCAACTTTTGTGCAGCTGCACAGTGACCTTGACAGTGACTTGAGCAGCACATTTTACCTTTCCTGGTGCAGTTGTTGCCCTCGGGGTCCCTGCTGTAGCCCTCCTCACAGAGCTCACAGTGGAAGCCCGTGGTGTGGAACAGGCAGCCGAGGCACTCCCCGCTGTCGGGCCGGCACACGCTGGGGGACAGCGCCGGGTCCACGTTCCCGTTGCACTTACACCTCACGCAGATGCTGTCCGAGTTGTAGTAGCCCTTGTCACACTGGTTGCAGTTGAGGCCAGTGTAGCCTGGTTTGCACTTGTCACATCTTGGGACAGTCTCACCAGGCTCTGGGGAACACAGAAAGCAGAGCAGGGATGTGCCACAGCCCCTTGCAGAGACACCTGTGCTGTGGGGTTTGTTCTGTGGGACCTGACCGCAAGGCACCCTGACAAAAATCAGCAGTCACCAAGTATTGACCAATATCAAATTTTGAGCTGAAAATACAACTTTTGAACTGCAGCAGTTTCTCTCTTAGTAAGGGAAAAAAACCAGCTTTGTGGAGTTCTGATGCCTCATAACTCACAGAGCAAACTTGGCACGTTGCTAAGGAAATGATTATTATTCCTGAACATAAGCAGGCAATTCCAGAGAACAGCTGGAACTATATCAGGGATGCTTGCAATCCAAAAGAACTTTTGGGCCTATCCAAAGCCAGAGGCAGCTTGTTTGCAAAATTGATTAGGGAAATATCAAAAAAAGAGTCTTACATATGATTATTACAGGTCTGACTTCTCTCAGTTACACTGGGGAATCTCTGCATGGAGTCACATGGAGATGTTCAGAAGCAGACTCAGAAGAATGGAGGGCTCCCTGGCACTGCCACAACCTCAGCAGCTTCTCTGCAAAACTTTGCAGGTTCTTCAGAGCAGGCTGCAGCCACACATTGGGAGCTGGAAATAGGCTTTAAGATCCCTTCCAAGCCAAACCATTTTGTGATTCTGATCACTCCCCTGCACAGCTGCTCTTGCAAGAGGCAACACAGGCACCGGGGACCCATCACAGCAGCTGCTGCTTCCAGTGCCCACAAACAGGAGCTCCACAGGCTATAAAACACCTTGCTGAGCTGACACACTCTGAGGGGCAATTTAACTGGAGAGAGCAACCTTCATTATGAGGGATTAGACCAGAACAAGAGCCTCACCTATGTGGCAGGTGCCAGTGGATGCCACGATGGAGCAGGGGCAGTGCTGGCAGCCGTGGGCAGGATGGGTGCTCCGATAGAAACCCTCCTTGCAGAGCTCACAGTGCTTCCCCTCGGTGTTCTCCTGGCAGTCCAGGCAGGTGCCTGCAGAACAGAGAGGAGAACAAGCAAACATTCAGTAGCAGGAACTGGAGCAGAACATTTAGAGCAAGAATCCACGTGGAACACACTCAATTATCAGAGCTCACAGGTGGTTTTGGATGCCCTCTGGCCAAAACATGATCCTGGCCTCTCATGACCTTCTGAGTCGCATCCCCTCGCTCCACACGTAGGCAGATAATGTGAAAAAGCAGATGGCCCCAGCAGAGAGGCCCCACAGCTCACCACTAAAAGGTCACTGCAGGTAAACACGACTTATCAGTGTTAAATTCTCCTCCAGGAAAGCAGTTTCAGTTTGTATTTGTACCAGTGAGATGGAACACTGATGCTTCAAGTCCCCCACTCTCATGAGGGGTCCCTCAGGTTTATGCCTTTGGGTTTTGTGTGCAGCAGAGCTGGTGGTCAGGGGTGAGGATGTGCCACTGTCCTGCTTTGGGGGCAGGCAGCTCCATCCCAGCGTGGTTCCAGCTTCTCTACCCCAGGACAAGGCAGCAGCAGCCACTGACCTTCCCAGAGGAACAGAGGAGAAGCCTCCTGCCCTTCCTGGGGAAGCCCCTGAATCAGAAACTCGACGTGCCGTGTCCTCACACACGCCGTGTCCTAATGGCCTCCAAATTGCATTTTGATACTACTGTGACCAGGAAGAAAAATCTCCTTAGCTACAAAAGCACAGCCTCTATCCAGAGCTCATCCATCACCAGGAACATGCTGTAATTCAGCTGGCTCCTCGGTGAGGTAGCAGGGAACTGAGGGAAGATTTGATTAAATCCCATGTACCAGACTCCACAAAGGCAACAGCTCCTTCTATAAACTGGGGTGGCACAGAGCAGTGTGAGAGCACAGACAGATCCACTGAGCTGATCCAGCACCGCTGCTGGGGGATGGAGAAGTCTCTTATCAACATCAACCACAGGAAAAAGTCCCAATTGAGGTTTATGCTGACTGTTATAAAGACCACAGCAGATTTTCTTATTAATATCAGAACAGTCTGGCTCCCTCACAAGCCCCACACAGCTCCTGCTTCTCAGTTCCCACAGTGATGACTCCCCAGCCAAGCATCCCCAGCCAGCCTGGCGTGTCCTTGCAGCCAACCCTCATGGCAAGGGCAGGAAGCAGCTGATTCACCCCCCCAGCAAGGCCCTGCCAGCACCTCTTGCTCAGCATCACCTCCCACACACTGTTTGCTCTTCCCTCAGCAGCCTGTCAGGCACGAGCCAGTGGTTTTTGTGGCAGAGATGTCAGGGTTAGAGGGGAAAATTATCTGCTAGGCTTGGTTTCTCCAGCTGCAAACCGGGATCAGCTGTTTCAGTGGGATGGGTGTCTCGGACAGGGAAGTTCAACTGCCTGGTCACAGCAAGGCTGCCTTGGACTGTGCTCCCCAGGCACTAACAGGGGCATAAATCTGGAATCACACCTGTGGTGCCTTGGTCATTTCAGGACCAATGCCTTTGCCATCAGCAGAAATCAGCCACATCCATCTGCAGCAGCCCTGCAAAATGGCTGTGTTTGCTGAGTCAGCACATTGCTCAGCCAGGCAGAGCACGCACGGGCTTGCAATCAGGTATTGCTGTGGAGAGCCTTAATAATTAATAGCACTTCTCATCCTGATAATGCCCTCAGGAAGGATCAGACCTCACAGGACCCCAAGTGGGAAGCACCAGCCCACCTCACTTCACAGACACACCACAGAGTACAAGGGTCGTGGCAGAGGAAGTGCTGTCAGCTGGGGAGCTCCTGCTGCCCAAGTTATTTATTTATGCCCAGTAATTTTAAATATTCCTTCTGGACAGAGCAATGCAAGCAGGAGCCGGCTGCAGAGCCAGCAGAGGGAGCCCAAAGTATAGCATTAATGGGAAAAAACCTTGAAAATTGGACAAAGGCTACATAGAATAGGTGTAAAGCTGGGGAGGTCACACAGAGTGCAGTCTCTAGAGCAGGCATCCCATCTGATTTTTAATCAACTTTGTTCTCTGTTCTGGTTTTGTTTGGTTCCCTCAACCACAGCAGCAAATAGAGCAGATGGAGGAAAATTTTAAAAGAAAATTTAAAAAAAAAGATTTTTCTCAAAACAACAATAGGTCATTAAGCAAAACAAGGAGTTTTCATTGCAGTGCTGTGGGCAGCACTGGGCAATCCCAACAGAAAGAGGAGCAAGGTCTGTGCTGGGTGTTTTTGATAAATCAAGAAGGGGGAACATTGAGGGGGAAAAAAGGAAGAGCAGATTATCCTCCTCCTTCACAAAACCCACACACCCAGCTCCAAATCAGTAACACAGCTGATGTGTGCAGGGCTTTAGTGACAGCCTTATATCCTTCAATGCTGGTAGGACATAAGCACCCAGCGTTCAGTATAGGAGGGAATGCAGTAATTCACCCTCGGGGGGTGCAGATCCAGTGCCCACTCCTCTGCTGCAAACACACAACCCAAGAGGCAACACCTGGGCACAAACTGCCCAGAAATACCTGATTTCCTGAGCTCTGCCTCTCTGCCAACAAATTCTGCAACATTACTTTTAATTATTACCTCTTTCTAAGCTCCTGGATAAATATTACAGAACTGCCTTTCAGCCTGGAAGTTTGAGGAGAATTTGGATTTTGAAGTGAGTGCTGTGGCTGAAGTGGGGGTTGTGCAGGCAGTCCCATAACAGTGCTCCTGCAGGAGCCCTCCTTCCAGTCGAGATGGGAAAGCAATTAGGCTCCCCCCTGCCCTGCCCTAAGCTGTTTGAGCACAGGTGCCTCGAGGTTTGCACTCTATCAACATCTGTCTGAGTGAGAGACAGTCAAAGAAATAATCCAGGAAAACGAACAAGGCCAATTTATAAAAAGTGGGCAATATTAATTCGGTGCTGCCAGATTTTACCAGCTCTAATCCTGTTATCTGTGGCAGCAAGTCCCCTTACGTCAGTGCCAGCACAGTATATGTTTCCAGGTAAACAGCAGTTAAACAAAAGGTCTTTAAAAGCCCATGTTGTGTGTTTGTGTAAGTGCAGAGAACAATAGAGCCTCGATTTGTGATACAGGCTGCTGAATTAAGGCTCTGCACTGCAGCCTGGGCTAAAGCACACAGCTTTCACTGCCTTCCTTCTAAGGAGACCAACTCCAACCTTGCATTTCCATTTCAGCTTTCAGGTAAAGATTTTGGGCACACAAGGCAGAAAGATGTAAATGAAGGGGATAAGAGCAGAGTGTGCTGAATGAGAACAGAAGAACCAGAGGCAGAGGGGGCAGGTGAGGTCTGCACCCCCAGGGCCACAAGAGGGCATGGTCACCTGTTGAGTTGTCGCAGGTGAGGGAGTGGTTGTTGCACTGGCAGGGCTCACACGTGGTTTCATTGAACCTGTAGTAGCCCTCACTGCACCGGTCACACTTCAGGTCCGTGACTCCGACTTTGCACTGGCACCTCCCAGAGCTGCAGAGGGAAAAACAAACAAAAATGTGAGATCTGGTTGTGCTGGGAGGCATCCAAGGCACAAACCTGCAGGCAGGGTTTTGGACTCCCTCTCTTCCTTTCTGCTGGAAGCAGGACATGAAACCCAGAGGCAACCATTTCCAAAAAGTGATGGGGAGTTCAAGAAAGGACGAGTGTCTGCCAAGGCAGTTGCCCTGACAGCAATTTCCAGCTGGGCACCAGAGATCATTGCTCATTCTAGAAAGCCCTGGCCCAGAGCCATCCCCTTGCATCAGCCCCAGCAGATGCTCTGACAGCCCCTCTGGAGTCCCTGCTCCACCGAGCACCTGCAGCAGCCCCGGCTCCTGCAGGACAGGGGCACAGCCGTGGGCACTGCCTGAACAATCCCAGAGCACCCACGTGGATCATCCTCTCCCCTCCACGTCAGTGCTGAGCAGCACCCCCCAGGTTTGTGTGGGAGTGGACAATTCCCTGCTCACCACCTGCTCTCCTGGCTCCCCTGGGAGCTGGGGCAGCAGCTCATGTGTCCTGCTTGGCTCCAGCCAGGGCAGGTGTCAGCCACCTGCACTCCCTCCTCCTCCATGATCCCATTTATCCCTTCCACATCTCCATGGACACTTGGGCAAGGCCCCCTCTCTCCAGCTGAATTCTATCCAGTAAAGCCAGGGAGAGACAAGAGAGGGTTCTCCCTTCCCCAGCAGAGGCTTCCACTCCAGCTGACCCCAGACAGGAGCTGTTTACTTGGGCACAGTGTGACTGTGGGGAGGGTGGAGCTCTGCACTGGGAACACAGAGGGCATTGCTGGTGGCTGCCATGAGCAAACAAATACCAGGAGCTATAAAAAGCAAAGGTTACCCTCATTCCTTTGGCTTTCTGTGCTACTCTCTCCACACAGAGGCTTCCAACCCTTTGCTTTCATAAGAGACTTTATACACTGGCAGCATTGAGCTCAGCTCTCAGAGGAATCACAGGAAGGGATAAATGCTCCTTCCCATCCAGCCCTGGGCACAGCCACTGCTGGAGGTGGCTCATCCCACCTGCACACTGGGAATGGCCAAGCCAAGGGGCAGAGAGCACCCAGTGCCTCTGCACATCCTCAAGAGCCCTGGGGCACCTGCAGGAACCCCCAGCCCTGCCTGCTGCAGGGAACCAGGACAGCAACCCCAGTAAACGGCCTCTGGTGCCCTCCAGGAGATGGACTTATCTACAGCCACTGCAGAGGAGGCCCTACCACCCCCAGACAGCCCTCAGCTCTCCCCTGGATAACCTCCAGCCTGTTCAAACACCTTTTAAACACCTTTGAAATACCTTTTAAAGTCAGCATTTCAGGGCTTGATGTGCCTGCACAAAGCTCATCCATTGCTCCCCCTCTCCTCCTGGGAAGAGTGAGCAAGGCACAATTTGCTCCTAAAAGCCTCCAGAAAAATCTGCTGATTAAAACTAATAGATGTTTGATGCACTGTTGTTGTGTTGGTTAATTAAAATGCAGTAGATTGCAATGTTTTGGGCAAGACATTTCTTCTGGTAGAAATCAGCATAATTCAGTATTTCTGTTGTTTGTTTGTTTGCCAAAGGAAGAGGAACTACTCACCAAAATATGGACCTCAGCCCAAGGGGCTACACAAATAAATAGTTGCAGAATCTGAAATCTCAAGCATATTTAACAGCCTGATTACAAGAAGAAGAAAGAAATATGATGTTTCCTTGCTCTCCAGGCCATTATCTGAAATAGCAGAAGTAGCAGGCAGATGCAAAATTGGAAGGCATGCTGGTAAGCAGCTCAGTATGTTTGACTTTTAAAGAGCATTTCATAAGACCCAACATTAATCCAAACGTTGTCACAGTGTTTAAAATAAGCGCAAACAAAAAGCAGCTTTTTACTATTTGCTCCTGACTGCTACTGCTATTCCTGTAAGAGGCAGGGAAAAGCACATGCTGTGGGGAGGAAAATCTGATATTTAGCCTGAAAACACATGAACATGTGGGGATGCACCATATAAGCAGGGTTTTGTAGAAGCAGGGATTTGAGCTGCATCATCTCCACCCTCCCTGGTTTCCTCCTGGAGTTCAGAGAGCTCTGTTTGATTCCCTCCTGTCCCTGATCCAGCCTTTTTCTCAATGACACCCTCCTCTTCCTCCCTGCTTCCACCCAGACCCCCATTTCATCTCTTTCAAGGAGGTTTATTTCCCCAATGACCCTGCCAGAGCTCAATTCAGCATTTTGGGGCACAGTCTCTTGATTTTACTTGTTCACTTAGAAATAACAGGAAAGAAAGCTTTTTCTTATTTTAAAAAAAAAGGGACTGTTTTGGAAAGTTTGGTTTGAATGCCTCTTGAGCAGACCTTTTCTCAACATGTTACACATGGCACAGAGCCAAGTCCTGCATGTGCAAGAATTAAATCACTCAGCAAATATAAAGCTTTGCCTGTGGTCATTGCTTCCACAGAATAAAGCCCCCTTACAACACTCCTTTTTATAGCTCCAGCCCAGCAAAGTCTGTCAGACACTTTTTAAAGCAAAGGTCAATGATATAAATGCATTGAAACCACCAAAAAAAAAAAAAATCCTGTTAACAGACCAATTGTGCCCATAAAAATCCAGAAATTTGAAAGAAAAGACCCACAGTTTAATACTTGCACAGTGAGAACTGAACTGGATTTTGAGTATCAGCCAAGAATTTCTTTTTGGGGGGAAGTGGGGGGAACAAGGGGGATGGGAAGAGGGAAACGTTTTGATGCAGCAACATCAATTACTCAACTCCATTTCAGAGATGATGATTAACCCCTCTGAAGCCAGCCAGTGTTCAGCTCTCACAAAGAACTGACACAAATACATGTTGGGATAAAACCAGACTTGCAGTAACCAAAGTCTCCGGCCAGCATTGGTTTCTACCAGATTTTTATGAATGTACTCACTCTGGAGACCATGCAGGTGGTGTGTATCACCATCACATCATCCATCAACTTTACAGATGTTTCCTACTGATTAAAACCATCCCCAGCACACGAGGCACTGGCAGAAGGAGCAAGCAGTGATTGCTGGTCAGGGCACAGCCACATCCAAGGCTTGGATCCAGCATGGAATGACCTGTCCCTCCAGGGACGAGGGCCATAGGACAGCTTTGGGACCTCCCCAAGGCAGGAGCTCGTTCACCTGATCACCCTGAGCCCTCAGGCTCCCTGTTCTGCCTCAGGAGCAGCTCCATGCCTGCAGGGAGACAGCCTGGGGCTGGACTAGGACACAGCCACCCCAGGCAGCAGCATTCCTGCAGCCTTGGGGCAGGGCAGCATAAATAAAAGCAAAATACTGGGGCAGGGGACAGCCTACACCCCAAAATACACCTGCAAAAGCCAGTCTGGTTTCATTTCCAGTCCCCACAGCTCCCTTCCACTCCTCTCAAGGGGAAAGAGCCACAGGATCCTGTCACTTGTCAAGTGAGTTGTGCCACTGGTGCAACCAACTGTCCCCTGAGGTGGGATTTTACACAGGACTGCAGCTTTCCAGGTACAGAAGTCAAGGGGACACACCAGAGACACCCCAGCCCTCCCCTGGAGACTGGGAAAGAGGAGGACTGCAGACCCCTCTTGGAAGTGTCTCAGAGCAGGGCACAGAGGACAGGAACACCCCCTGAAGCCACAGAGCATCCTGCAGAGGATTTTCTGGTGGCTGGGGAAGGACACGGGGAGGGGATGGGCTCGGGAGCTTGGGCAATGCCCTCACTTTGCACTGCTCTGCACAGACTGCACAGCAACTCAAGGCCCCTCACAGAGGGAACAAAAGCATTAAAGTATCTGTGATCTGAGACAGACCACAATGTGCAGTCACATCTGCAAGGGGTCTCCACTCCTCCTCCACATAAACATCTTGATTTTAACAGGGACATGACAGGCACAAGATGGATGGGAGGATGAAGGACCATGGCCTTAGGGCTGTTGGGAGACAAGCTGTGCACAGTTAATGGTCTAACAGAAAACCCTCAGCAAGCTCCAATCATTCCTTTTCTTTTTTTTCCCCCCGAGGAGGAAGGGAGAAATTAATTTTGAATATATTCCCAGACACCAGAAAAGCCTGGATGCCCCAGTCAGAGCCCAGGGACTACCTGGTCACATCAGACTCAGCCAAAACAGCACAGCACCCAGCTCTTGTGCCTTTATTTTCAAAACATATGAGATTGGCAAGATTTTGGGGCAGAGTCAGAGAAGGAGGGAGCTTCCATGGGTCTCAAACCAGGGCATGTCCTGCAGATGAGCCATGCAAAACCTGCAACAAGAGTTTTGCCAACATTTATTGTCTCCGCCGTGAGGCACAGAGCACACGCCCACACCCTGCACAGCTCAGCTGGGACAGCTGGGGAGGGGCACTCTGCCCTGAGAAAGAGCCAAGCCAGGGCTCTGCCAGCCCTTCCCAGACATCTCCAGGTGGCATCTCCAGCTTCACCTGTGCCCCTTTCCCTTGGGAACCCCCAACGACAGCAGTGCCCATCAGTCAGCCCAGCAGGGCCCGGAGGAGTCCCTGAACAGACACCATCAACAGCAGTGCCAGCGCTCTGTGTGAATGAGGGAAATGGTGTTGAACTGTGAGCACCTCCAAAACAAACCCCCTGAAAAGGTTTTGTCACACTTTGATGGGATAAGACAAAAGGATTCTGCACAAGATTAGGAGGATTCAGACGAGATGTCTCTAAAAGGGTGCGTTCCCTCAGCTCCTTCAGTGCTGATTTTCTGTGATGTCTGACAGCAGCCAGGGGATAAATCTCTCTTACACTTTCCTGGGCAACGTGGAAAAGTTAACATTTGAAAGCTAAATGCTCCAAGACACCGTGGTGGGAAACCAACGCTGTCAACACTCAGAATCACAGAATCATTTAGGTGGAAAAGGCCTCCAAGATCATCGAGTCCAACCTTTGACTGATCATCTCTGAGTGCCATGTCCAGTTTGTTGAGCACCTCCAGGGGTGGAGACTCCACCACCTCCCTGGGCAGCCCCTTCCAATGCTTCATAACCCTTTCCATGACAAAATTCCTCCTGCCATCCAACCCAACCTCCCCTGGTGCAGCTTGAGGCCACATCCTCTCATCCTGAGGATACCAAGAACCCTCACGACCCACGTGCTGACTTTTCTGTCGGTCGGTTATACCAGCATGGGGAAGGGGAGAGCAGGAAAAAGCCCCTCACTGGGTGTCTCCTCCCTGCTCCCTCAGCTCCACCCAAAGCTGCTGGCGGCCGAGGTGGCTCCGTGGGGGAGTCAGCGGGGCCAGGGCCAAGCCCTGCACCGGCCGCCCGCTCTGAGCCCCTTTGTGGAGGGCACAAGAAGCGGAGCTTTATGGGGCCAACACTGGGCCATTGTGCGCTGCATTCCTCGCTCCGTGCTGGGGCACGGCAGCTGCTCTGCAGGGCAGCCCTCCACGGGGCAGGGACACTTCACAGCTCTGAAAGGACACTCTGTAAATGTCAAAGGGACACCTTGTCCGGCCACCGCCGCCTCTGCAGCCCCGGCTCCCCCGCGAGGGGAAACCGGGAACCTCCAGCTGGGAACCTCCAGCCGGGAATCTCCAGGCAGGAATCTCCAGCCGGGGCTGTCTCCTCCAGGGGTCCTTGAAGGCAAGGAAGGGAGGAAGCCATGGAAAGGCCACATTGACACTGGAGAGGGAGGCTGGATGGGGTTCTGCACAGTTCCATGAGCAAAAGCCTCACTCATTGGAAAATCTCAACCTCAGCTGGTGGGTCCTGGTTTCCCAGAGTAACCTCTGGGGATCGTGGCAGTGCAGGGATGGGACAGGGAAATCAATGAGGATGGTAGGAGATGGGGCTGCTCCCCACTGAACACATCAGCTTTGTCCAAAGTGGTCCCTCCATCCCCCAGAGCTCTGTTGGTGCCTTGGCTCAGACAGCAGAAGGAGACTCAGGGTACAAGCAGTGCCCAAAGAACACCACCCCCAACCAGAATTTAGCCACAAAAGCTTTAAGGTTGAGCCAGTGTTTATTTTTGAGGGCAGTCAGGGTTTGCCAGAGCAGCAAAGTTTGCAACAAACAACACAGGAACGACAAAGCCTGCTGGAAAATCCACAAAATAAAAGGATTTCTGAGAAGCCATAATTACCATAGGGGAGATGATAACAATCCACCTTTCCCTGCTGCTGTGTCCAGTCACTCATTCATTTCCAATTCCTGTCTGCAGCTGAATAAAAATGGTTTCAGGTACCTCTACCTTCTTGTGGGGGGAGAGAGGAGGAGAGCTAATCAGATGTGAAGGATGTGAGAGGCTGGAATAGGGGAGAGATTTAGATAATTAAAGCATGCAGAAAAATAGGCTTTAACAGGGTATTCTTCTGCTTTTCTGACGTCCACATGTAATAATTTCCGCTACAAAACAAGATCTGTTCTCTGCAGAGTGATGCTGACAAGGCATTACTGGGAGATAATGAGCCACCGGTTGTGCTGCTCATCTGATCTATAAAAGGGAGAGAGAGCAGTCTTTTTAAAGAGAAAAAGGGGGTTTGTCTGGTTTTGGGGGGTTTTTAAAGCACAAGTCCTTGAGGATTTCTGCTCCCAAGGTCACATCTCCTAAGGGGAGCAGTGCCTGATGTGGTTTACTGGACTACTAAAATACAGCGGATGGAAAGACAGATCCCACGCAAGGAAGAGACATTTCAGAAGTGTGATGACACTCTGCAGACAGAAAATGAAGATTTTATCTATGCAAAACAAGAACTCCACCACTTCCCCAAATAACCTCCAGAGTCTGGGATGGCCAGCAGCCCTGCAGGCTGGGGAAGCTCCACAAAAACCCCTGAATTTTAATGGACCTGCATCTCCTGATGCAAAACCTACCAAATTCTGCCTCACATGAGGTTCAGGGTGTGTCCAGCCTGCCACACCAGGCTGTCCCCAAGTCTCCTTCCACATCCCAGTGTGTGGCTCTCCCTGCCCAGCTTCCCAAGCTCCCTCAGAACCCCCAGCTCTTATTCAAAGGCCTCAACAAAGCACTTTGTCCAGTGCTGCTGACCTTTCTTGCAAATCCCCAGGAGCTGGGGACACAGCATCAGCCTCTCCACACTGCATCCCCCTACAAAGGCAGCACACAGGGATGGCCACTGCCCTCCCTGCCTGGCCTGGCAGCATCCCTGCTCCAGTGGACAGCCAAGTACAGATGCTCCCAGGGACACCCTGCCTTCATTCCTTTTAATATGAACACAAAGCCTGAGGTCCCCTTGAGGGGGCAAAGCATCTCTGAATTAACACTTGGGCATTTATATGAGTGCATTATCACTTTTTTCCCTTTTTCTTCACTGGAAATGAGTGACAGGAGCTCCCTCTCACATGACTTATGCCAAGCCTGCAGCAGAAGCCATGCAGGAATTAGGATCACAGCAATAAGGAAAGGCTGATGGATCAGCAAAGGAGCACTGCATCCTTGGGCATGGGGTTTCAGCCCACAGCAACCAAAGGAGACCAGACATCATCTTCAAGCTGTCTGCTGGAGCTTCTGCTTCCCACTGCCCTTCTACTTGTGGGGAAACTGAGGCACAGGCAGAGGGAGCAACCAAATTGATCCACAGGGCTCAGTTTAACAGGCATCTGTTTGCAGTAGGGACAATGGCAGCATGTATGCATGGTTAGTTCAGAGCTTTTTAAGGGAACTGGAAAAACCCAAGCAGTTTAGATGGTTAAACTGGGTTTAAGTGGGAGCTTTAAGCTGGATACCAGGAAAAGGTCCCTTCCCCAGAGGGTGCTGAGCACTGGAAAAGGCTCCCCAGGGAATGGGCACGGCCCTGAGGCTGCCAGCGCTCTCAGGGATGCTCAGGGTGGCATTTTTAGGGTGTCTGTGCAGGGCCAGAAGTTGAACTGGCTGATCCTTGTGGGTCCCTTCCAGCTCAGAATATTCTGTGATTCTGTGATCCTTAAAACCCACAGCAGCCACAGCTCTCCTCTGGTTCACTGGCACACGTACTGCTGCATCACTTTTCTTCCCTAGAACCAGGACAAGTTTAAAGAACAAAACCTTGCAGAGAAACAGGGAATTGAGGGCTGAACCCTTCTGTGAGGCAGCAGAACCTCATAGCAGCATCTCTGCTTCCCAGCTCCCCCATTCCCATCCCAAACCCACGGGAGCACCCACACAGGGACAGCTGCTTGTGGGCTAAACACGCTGCCTCCACAGCTTTGGGGAAGGAAAAGCCACTGAGGCCGAGTGCTGGGCTAGGAAAAGTTGGGATAAACACCTCCTGGGAGGTAAATCAAGGTCAGCCCTCCTGCAGATGAGCTGGGTCACGCTGGGCTGCCCTGGGCCAGCGTCTGCAGTCCCACGTGGGGATGGGCAGTGCTGCCAGCAAGGTAAAAATAAACAACCCAAAAACTGCACAGTCATCTGCTGTCTCCTGCTCCCCAGGAGGGGGATGCTGCCTCATCCAGGCTGGCCTTGTCCTGCCTGCAAGTCCTGGTCCTTCAAATCCCTCAGCCAGAGGTCAGGTTTACATGGAGAATTATCCCAGTGTGTGTTTGAAGAGCTGTGCCTGCACAGCTCCTCAGGCCAGGGCATGAGGAATGCAGAACTAAAGGCTTCTCAAACCAAACCTCCCTCCCCTCACCCTGTTCACCCCAGGCCTGCTGTGACTCAGCTGGGGACACAGGGTGCAGAGGGCCAGAAACACAGAGAGGAGCCCCAGTGCTCCCACTGCTGCCCTGGCTACTGGGACTGCAGCCCAGCCAGCCCAGCCTGCTCCTGCTGCCTCTGCCTTGGCTCCCTGCCCGGCCCTAGGGAGCAAGAGATGGGAGTTCAGGCACAGGACTCTGCTCACATGAAGGAAAAAAGGAAAAATAATGATGCAGGGGTGCAAGGCTGGGAGATGTGGGCTGGCCAGCCTGGGCATGGTGACCTTCTCCAGCAGCACTGATCACCTTCACTCCTCCACCAGGCTGGGAGGTTCTGGTTCCCTCAGAGGACACAGCCTTCAGCTCGAGGGGCCCAAAAGATGGTGAGAGATGGAGCTGGTGGGGGTAGCTCTTGGCTGGGGCTCCATCACTATGGGCTGAGGCCATACCAGGCACCCTCCCCACTGTGTCACTGTCCCCAGAGCTCTGCAGCAGGAACAGCCCAGCCCGTGCACCCACGTGAGTCAGCGGCCTCACTCTCCACCACTCTGACCTTGACCATGGCCCTTGAAACTTCAGCTTCTTTCCCCACCCTTCCTCTATGGACTGTGAACACTTCCAGGCCACAGCTATCTTTAGCAAGCATCTGCACAGCATCCAACCCACAGAAATGTGGTTTTTTCTGAGGTTTCTAGGCGTTAACCGCAGCAGGGACCATTCACTCCCCCTCTCCAAGATGTGTCAGCCCTCTCTGAGCAGCCCAAGAGTCCATCCAGCCCCACAGCAAGCTCCAGCTTGAGCCACACACAGCTTTTCATCTAACAAAAAAACCACCCAAAGCAGAGCACAGAAATCCTCTGCCATCCCACAGGGGGATCTGTGTGGATCTTCCTAGATAATCAAATTTAAACCACCACCAAAACAGACCTTTGATTAGCAGCCATGGAGCCCATTCATAGCGACAGCATGTCAGGTCAATGTTCACTCCCAAAATCAACTCTGTGCCTCAGGAAAGGGATTTTTTTTAATTTTTATTTGATGGTCTGCATTTGAGGTCTAGTTAACAAACAGGGGACTTGGGTTGCCATCTGGCCAGCCCGAGAGCGTGCCGAGAAATAATACTCATAATCATCATATGGTGGTGCTTTAAAAGGCACTTTTACAAAAGCCTGGGTGAGCTGACTGAAACCAAAGAGGCATCTTTGTGTGCCCTGAGGGCTCGGCCTTGGGGCACCCTGCCCCTCCAATCAGCCCCTTAAAAAGGTCAGAGTCCAAAATCTCTGCTGCTGTTTCGCCCGGAGCTCCGTTGGAACAGCCATGGCTCTCCTCTGAAGCCTCACACAGGAATTCACTTGTGCAAGTCGAGCTGGGCTGGTGCTTTATTAAATAAATAAATAGCACAGCTTACAGGATTTTCCATGTCAACAAAACAGGAGCTGGTTGCTGGTATTGGGCAATGCCTGCGTGCCTCATCCCGAGCTGGGATTGCCCGAGGGACACGTCCTGCTCCTCCAGGGACTCCTCAGCAGCCACCCAGGGCTTCAGCATGAGAGCCAAACCCCCATTCCTGGACTCACACACACATTTCCCTGCAATGCCAAGGGGCTCTCCCACCCACCAGGACAGATCCCACTGCAGACAGGCAGGAGCTGTGTCCAGCCCCAGTTCAACACGACACAAACAAGGGGAGCATCTGCCCTGCTGGGGTCTGGGTCCCACCCCATTTTCCCAGTCACATCACTACCCATCACTGCCCATCTCGCAGCCATTCAGATGCCCCCAGCCCTAGAACACAGACAACTGACCTAATTTTCCTCTTTTTAAACACCCAGAGGTCATCTCTGTCTGCTGCAAACCCCTCTGAGGCGGGAAGAGAAACAGAGTGATCTCTGTTAGCAACATCCCCCCTCCCCAAATCTCCCTCCACATCTTGCCCTATGCTGTCTCTTCTAAATGGCTGAGAATCCCACATCCCTCGAGGCTGTGAAATGGTGCTGAGGAGAGGCTGGGGAGTCCCTGCTGTTTCTGGCTCCATTCATCTGGCATGCAGCACAATGGCTCCAGCTCCACCTCATTCTCCTTCACGACTCAGAGCATCTCACCTGAAGCTCCCAAGGGCGTTCCTTGGCTCGCCCCATGCAGTGAGACATGGGGAGACACCAGACATGCCCGTGCTTCACCCACTGCCCAGTAACTCAGAGCTGGGGCAGGAATGCTCCCTTCCAGTTAACCCAGTTGTTCCAGCAGCACTTTCCCTCCTCTCCCAGTTCCCAAAGACAAGATTTGCCCCATCTGCCTTTCTGCCCAATTTGCCTTAATAGAAGATCTGACCAAAATCACACTTTCAATTCTGTGTCAAGCCCCAATGCTTCCGTCTTCCCATACCTAAAACAGCCACTTAAAAAAAAAAAAAAGTGGAAAAACTTCACAGTTCCCACCCTCAAGAATCACCTCTTTTAGTAAGAAGGTCACTCTCCTCAACTGGAGCATTACTTTTAAGTTCTGAATTGTCAGAGCTTATGCAAGCAGAGAAATGCAGCATTGAAACAAAAAGGAAGGACATCAACAGAAGGTTTGGGCGTTTGGGAAAAGATAATGTATAAAATAATTACAGGCAGCATGTCCCTGCAGAGCGTTTTGCCTCTGACTCAGCCCCTGCCCTGGCAGGGAACTGCAGGTGTTCAGCACACGCTGAGCCCGGACCCAGCCCTAGAAGACAAAAAGGCAGCAGGAGCCTGGGAAGGCTGGAAGCTGCTGCAGGGTGGCTGCTGAGGTGTCCTCCAAGGAGAGACTTTGAAACTTGCTGTGCCCATGGGCACAAGGTGGAGTTCCCATGGGTCAGGCTGCTGCCCCTTCTGATCTTGCAGGAGTGGAGATGCCCCGAGCTCAGCCACACATCTCTAATGGCTGACAGATCAGTGCCTGGAAAATAATTGCGTGCCAGCTTTTACAAGGCAAGATGTGAGGGTGGGTGAGGTGAAATGAAGAGGAACACATTCATTATACAAGAACTCCATGCATCAGCTCTGGTGCCTGTAAACACCAGGCAAGGCAGGAGTCGACTCCGCTGTCGGGCCGCTGCTTCCACCCCAGTGCTCAGCAAGGGCAGAGCACAAAGCTCTGCCTGCCTCTGGCATAAAACCTCTCCCTTTGGAAAACAAACCTCTCCAAAGCCCCGTGCTCCAGCCCTGCCTCGCTCCCCGCCCAGCTCAGGCGTGAAGGCAGCCCTGCCCAACAGGGACTAACAGATGCACGAGGCATTAGGAGAGGTTCTGCTTCCCTGCGACTCCGAAACACAAGTCAGCTCCCTCGGGGGCCGCCAGGGCTTTTGCCACGGCCACGGATATTTTTGTAATTCAGCTCATGAAAGAGCAAGAACAATCTTCATGAATTTTTATAACGCCAGCTCCCCTCCTGCTTATTTTCATCCTTCCAGCCACCAGCACAGCCGACAAGACCCATCTTGCCCGAAAGACGCCGCGGGCGGGCGGTACTCACCGGTCACACTGGTCACTGGTGGCTCCGGCCGCGCTGCAGCCGCAGGGCCGGCACCGCGCGCTGCCCTGCTCGGGGAAGAAGCCGCGGGCGCAGCCGTGGCAGCGCGGCCCCGCGTAGCCGGCCAGGCAGCGGCACTGCCCCGTCGTGCGCTCGCATCCGGCGCTGCCCACCGAGCTGCAGTTGCACAGGTCTGCTGCGAGGCAAAGAGAGAAACAGAGTCAAGGCAGGCACGGGGCTTTGCGTTGGAAGGGGCCTCAAAGCCCATCTCGCTCCGGCCTCTCTGCCGTGGGCTGGGAAACCTTCCGGGATGCTCCAGCCTGGCCTCGGATGCAGCAACCACGGCTTCTCTGGGCAGCCTGTGCCAGGCCCTCACCGCTCCCCCATCATCACTTGAAGGATGATTTTTGCTTTAAAATGTTGAGATGGAGGAAAAAAATCCATTGGGAGCACCCTGGGGTTTGAAACACTGCAGTTCCTGCTTGAAATCTCTCCAAAGAAGAGCTATAAGATTATGGGTATAACTACCTAAAATACATCTATATGTAGCTGTATGCAATGTCTTTACGTATATACACACACCTATCCACCCTCACGGTTGTCTGAGTGCAGGAGCTGACAAGCAGTAACTGTGTAATGTCAGGATAAAATCAGCAACAGGTTGCAAAATCATTAATTCTAAGAGCCTCCACTCCACACCACTGGAACACCCCTGATTTACCACAGAGCATACACTGACATGACGAACTGGCAGCAGCATCTCCCACTCCTGAAGAAGGGGTACAGAAGGCCCTGAAAATCTGCCCTCAGGGGAGCACCAAGTACATGAGAATTACTTTAAAAGCTGTGGTAGAGCTGGAGGCAGGCCAGAGACCTCCACCACCTAAAATGAACCACCTCCAGCCCAGTGGTGAGAGGGGACCCAACACAGTCTTTGGGGGCACTGTATTTCCAGGGGTGCTGGAAAGCCTGCACTAAACAGCTGCTTTTTTAGGAGAGAAGCAAATCATTTGATCAAGTGATGAATTCCCAGTCCCCCTGCATGTTATTTCTCATAATACTTTAAAGCCTCAAACGCCCTGAAGAGAACAACCTCTCCCCAGCAATTTGTTTCTACCAAGAGCTTTATCTCCGTTCTTTCACTGCAAAATATTTAGTGCCTTAATAATTTAAAGTCTTTTTTCTGCCAAGGCTGAATTATAAACAAGGATTATTTGCAGAAATAGTGCATAAAGCATCAGGGGCTTTACACAGCTGCTGGAGTTTGTTATTGCCTGAGAAGAGCCAGCGTTCAGGGCACCCCAAGGAGAGGGGAGGGGCCAGGTCCCCATCCCAAGAAACCTTCACTTAAAGCTCTTTTCCTTGTCACCTGTGTACTTCTAAAACACAAAGAAATGTGAGTTATTTAGCTTTATTACTCCACCATAGGATCCCCACAGAAGCCATGTTGTCCCTACACACCTGTGAAATTGCACCTAAATTTTCTGCAATCCAAACTATCAAATGGGACAAACAACCTCAAGATCTGCAATTATCCACTTCAGCAGCCACTTCACATAACAAACTTAATTCCCAGCTCAATTATCCGAGCAGAACCATATTGATTTGGGCACTTGGGCTTCTCTCTGCCACCAGAACAGAAACCACAAAAACTTGTTGAGCAAAAGCACTTTGGAGTTTGTTAAACATGCATCAAAACAAATTTCCCTTTCAGAACCCAACATGTGGTGCCATTAGACCTGCCAGACCTGATTAAGGAAAGAAAACAAGCATTGTGCCCGTTCTGTCAGCAGGGGAGGCACTGACAGGGCAGGTCCCACACAGGAGAGCTCCATGTGGAGACCACCTTTGTGCTCCAGAAGCATCACAGCCAGAGCCAGCAGCTGCATGAGCCCATCCTGACACCCCATACAGGTGCTGGATGAAGAGGGCAGGAGTGGGACAGTGCTTGGGGCAGTCCCCATTGGCAGGATGGAGCTCTGCCCCATCACTTATGCTCCAGCAGCACTTTGAACTGGAGTCTGACTCTGTAGCATCCACTGCTTTCCATCTGATGCTCCAGCCCATCAAAACTGCCCCAACTCAGGTCAGGCTCTGCCTTAGCTGCCAAATTCAACAGCAACACAGACACCACTGCAATGCTGGATCCCCAGAGAGTGAGAAATGCTGCAAAAATCCCAAATAACGCTGGCAAGAGCACTTTTTGCTTGGGAGGCTGGTGGAGCCTGGTGCTGCCAGTGGTGGGGACAGGAGCTGAGCCTGTCTGCTGTGAAATCACCCCGAGTGCGTGGCAAGGCACAACAGGACTGATCCAGAAGCTGTCCCCCAGAAGGGCTGATTCCCTGAAGACCCCACCTCCCCCAACCACCCCAGAGAGGTCCCAGGTGGGGGAACAGCATCTCACAGGGTCCCTCCCCACCCCAAACACACCCAGCCCGGCTCACACACGGCTGCAGCCCCAGAAGAGACTCAGAGAGCAGCACTGACAGCTGAACTGTGCCACAGCAGCGGGGCCAAGGGCTGACACCAGGATGTGGCAGACTCTGAGGAGATGAGGCTGAATTCAAAGGACACTTTGTTGTCCCCAGGGCTCCAGAAGGCGCGAAGGGGCCTCAGCCAGAACGGGAATGTGCTAAGGAACGTCTGCCCCAGACCGGGGAACGCAGCAAGAGGAGCAGCACCACAGAAGGAAATGAGGGAACACTGTCCTGGCCTCTGGCCAGAGCCTGGGTTTTACCAGCCTTTATGCAGTTTTCTCAAGCCAACGTTTTGCTTTTGAAGATAACCTTCAAGAACACCTCACTGAGAGCTTTTGTGAAGGCAAAGGAATGAACAAGGAGGACGAACCCCAGGACCAGCCCGCTCCAGACTGCACAGTCATGGCTGGAGGATTGTGTTGAGCTTGGGATAACACCACCAGCAAGGGAGCCAAGGGCAGAGTCCTCTCAGGGATGAGGCACTGCTCCAAGCTCTGACTCTTCTCAGTTTTTTCTCCTGACTCACTCTTGCTCTGCCTCAGTTTCCCCAGCTCAGTCTTCCCCTGCCCCCAGGGCCTCCAAGCCCTGCTCGTCTCTGCCTGTTCCCCATTGCTAAACCATCCCCTTCCTTCCCCACAAAGCCCTGCACAGCAGCTCAAAGCCCATGGTTATCACAGATAAAACCCACCACCTTTGCTCATCAAGAGGCTGACAGGCTTTAGTTAATTAACAGCCTAATGATGTTTTGAGGTCCAAGAACAGAGGCACCATGAAAAATGTGTGTTGCTGCCATGCTACCCCTCAAACAAGAAAACCAAACACCTCTCAAGTCAGGAACAATATTTCCCCTTCACTGGTTGTTGTTTAGAGGAGGGTGGAGTGGAAGGAAAGGTTCCTCATTTGGGAGACAAGGGGCAACACTGCTGTGTGGAGATAGATTCAATATCCAATTTCAGTTAGCCCCAGCCTAAAATTGATTAATTTTTAGTATGCAAAAGCCATAGGTTACCAATAAACTACAGAAGAGATGTTTTATATTGTACTGGATGCACACCATGGCTGTAAATAGCACTGACACAACCAAGAACCTCCAGGTGTGAGGGTGCCCTGTGTCCCCTCACTGTGGCCACCTTGAGCTCAGTGCCAGCTCCCCTCTCCACCCCTAATAAAGCTCTCAGCCTCCAAATCCCATCCCAATGCAAACCCCAACTCTGCAAATCCCAGCAACATCCCAGCCTGTGCCAGCTCCATCAAGACCCCACATCCCTTCATCTCCCATCCCCTCCTAGTACTTAAACAGGGCTTGTTCTGATGTAAAAATCCTTCCTCAAATTATTTTTTTCACATCCTTTCAGCTTTGCAGTGTTTTAAGTCTTCACACATATTTATAAGCATGATTCCTCCTCCTTTCCAAGCCACTTAATGAATGAATAATTTAAAAAACAGGTGAAATATTTACAAAGGGCTAAAGAAGCCAACACTGTGAAAGGCACGAAGGTCTCTGTGAAACCACATTATGTGGGGACATCCTGCACCAGTGCAAATCCTGAATGAACTCACCTACTCCCTGGGAGCCAGAGTGGAAAACCCAAGATGCACATTTTTGGTTATAAGAACATGCAGCTGTAAGAGCAAGCTGTGAAGGCCCACAGGTGCTATTTATTGTCCTGCTGCAAAAGCATCCCCAAGGAGACAGTCATTTTCTGTTCTCTGGGCTAGATGAAGGGAAAAAATCCCCAACATTCCTAACCAGGAGGTACTGTTGGGTTTTTGGGAGCCAGAGGTGCAGCCCCAGTGTGGCACCTGCAGCTCTGAAGCCAACACAGCCCAGTAAGAACCTCCCCTCCCCAGATATCCCACTGGATTTCAACCACTGCACACAACAGCATCCCATCCCTGGAAAGGCTTTGCTTTCATATAAATTTAGTTTTCCCTCTTCCCCAGACTTCATTCCCAAATTCAAGCCCTACCTTCTCTCCCATTTCCCCTTCTCAATCCCTCTCCAGACACCACTCCTGACAAGACAGGAATAAAGGGATCAGGCAGCAGGTTTAAAAACCTATCCAAGGTCATTTCCTTTCCCCTTGTAATTAAATTGTGGAACTCATTGTCAGGGGATGTTCTGGCTGCCAGAAATACCTATGGCTTCAAAGCAGGACTGGAAAAGCTCAGAGAAGACAGGTCCACTGGTGCCTGTTAAACACAGAGATCTGGAGAAAGCATCCTGATGGGAAAGGCCCTGAAACTCTGTTCAGGAAGGTCAGGATTATGCCCTGCCCTCTTGGCATCTTCTGGCCTTTCTTGGGTGGGTGAAGTTTTGCTCTGAGCAGCCTGGCAGTTCTATTTTCTCCTTGTTTCCACTGCTCATGGATGGCAGCAGCTCCAGCTCTTCCCTAAACACACAAATCCCCCTTGAAGAGTTAGATACTGCTCTTTCCACCAGGAATTTCTCCTTATTACAGCCAAAGGCACAGCTGTGCTGCACCAGTGCTGTTTTTCCCCCTTGCCTCTGAACAGGCTCTTACCCCTGAGAAGACATTTCATCCCCTCAGTACAACCCAGTGACATCCCAAACCTCCCCCAGCACTGGGATGAGGGTCAGGACAGTGCTATTCCAGCATGGGATAACGAGAGTTTGCATGAGCCAGCTGTTAAAAGGGAAGGTCCCATCCTGCCTAGCTCTTGGAAAACAATTTCCTGAGCTCCAGCCCATCCCATCCCTCCCATGTCTCTGATGCACCATGTCAGTGTGGTCCAGTCTAGCTGGACTGGAATTTGGGTTCAGCTCCACCACTCCTCACTTGGGTGCAACTCTCCTGAGTCTCTGAGGGCAGAAGTTGTTATCTCAGTGCAAGGATGCTTTGGCCTCCAACCTTCCCCCAGGGTGCAGCAGATCTGAGAAGGCACAGCCTGGCTGAGCTCTCTGCCAGGGAGCTGAGGAACACCTAAAAGAGCTCCTGCAAGAACAGGACAGAGAGGAGCTGATGCACTGTGGCTTCCCAAAGAGAGGATTGTGCCAAGTCCCAGGACTCATTCCCATCCAGACAGCACTCAGCACAAAATAAGTCAACTCTTGCATCACAAAGGTGCATTAAAGTGCTCAGACCTGTAATTTACTCTCACTTGAGGCTACAATACAAAGCCAAAATAGTAGAAAGAGTATCTCTACCTACCCCAAAAAATTTTTATATACATATAGGAGTGTCTTCTGTTATTTTGCATTCACTTTATTACTGAGGGCACCTCATTCTGGGCACTTACAGCCTCCATCAAGCTCCAGCCTCTGCAGAGTCAGGTGCTGATGGTGAAAAGAATATTGTTCACATTAATGCTGTTAAGAGTGTTACAGAATCACTTGTGTTGTTCCATAAAAGGCTTTTATGGGTCAACAAGGGTGAAAAGACAAGAATTTCTCAATGCATATACATCACTTTTAATGTCATTAGAAGATTAAACACATCTGTTGAGGAAAATTATATCAGATTAAATCTCTCACTTACACTTGGAAAGAAAGTACAAAGCCAAGGTCCCAACTGTTGGGGTCACCAGCAACTGCACAAGCATTTTTCATCAGCCAAGTTTGGGGCTTCAGCCAAACTCCAGCTCAGCCTCAACTGTGTGTCCCCCCCTGCCTTTCCAAAGGGATGGAGCATCACTCCCCAGCTGAGCTCCCAGCTCTCCTGCCTCACCAGCCCGGAGCAAACCACGACCCTCAGACCCTCCCCAAGGGCAAAGGCTGCTCACTCCCTGGGACTGGGCATTGCTGCTCCTTCCCTGCACCTGCAATGGAACCTGCAGGCATCTGGTTTCTGAGGAGTTCCTGAAAGCTCCTCCACACAGAGCAATTTTGTTGCTTTTTCCTCCCTTTTGATGCTAAACAAGTCAGCAACCTGCGCACGGAACTTTGAACCTGCTGGTTCCCAAGTAAACCTGCATCAAAAGTCAGACTCACAGGTGTAAAGCTGTCTTGGGAGACTAAAGGATAAAGCCCTGTAAACATCAGGGGAAAAAAAAAAAAAAAGAAAAATATGGATTCTTATTAACTCTGTATTCCTCCTGCACTGGGAGTTCCCTGGCTCACAGCTCTGCTGGAGCACAACACCTGAGGAGCTCCCATGGATGGGACAAGGAGATGTCAGGAGAAGCAGGAGGGGTCCTGGAGTCATTAAGATCCAGGTTATAAGGCAGAAAAGCTGTGCAGGAGGGATTACACAGCTGCAGCTGAGGAATTATTCATTCCTATAGAACAATAAGTTTCCACAGGCAGACAAACCCTCCGGGTCTCTTATGAAGCAGACTGTGCACAGGGAGGAATGTGGCCCTAAAATGTTTATGATACAAGAAGTTACAGTAACTTCAAATAGACCAAATAAATGCTTGAGGATTAAAACCTCCACAGTTAAAAAAAAAACATGAATCCAAGCCTTTTAATTAATTTAAAAATAGTTTTGTTGGCGTTCTACTGTAGTTGATTAGATTTTCCCACTAATATTTCCACAAACGTCTGCAAACCATATAAATATTCCTTGTTTCTGTTTGAAAATCTCTGTATTTTTTACCACCCAGTGTGTGACACAGCCATCCCAACTCTGGGTTTAGAGATAAACAGGGTGAAAACTAACTTTGGCAAACACCTCCCCACCAGCACACAGAACACTGGCAGCTCATACCCTCCTGACAGATACACTTGTGTGGCACCTCTCAGGAAACTGAATTGTTTTGTCAGCAAAATGCTTTCAGTGGAAGATCAAGACACCTCACACGGGATGGGGCTGGGAATTTATGAGCAGATTCCAATTTTAGTCTCTATCGACCATGCCCTAGCAGAGAAAGGGATTATGAAGAGCTGCATGAATAATATGAACTCTAATCATCTGTTGAAGGCTCTGCGTGCTCCGATTCCTGCAAAAAGTAATTAAACTCACAAACTTTGCTCCGTGCTTTGGGGAGTTGCAACTAATGAATGAACACGTTAATTTATGGGAGATTTAAGGCTCTTCAGAGAAAACCCTGAGCAGGAACCATCCTTCCAACTGTTTGTGTTCGGGCTGTAAAGTTGTGCTGTGTGAATAACCAGCAAGAAATCAGAGCTGAGCTGGGGGATGAGCTGGGGGATCACATCCCACCCTTCCCAGCTCCCAGGGGGCTCCCAGGGGGCTCCTCTGGGCAAGACCAGGGAGAACAGGGTCAGAGCTTTTGTTTGAGAAATGGCTGGGTTTGCTGCTCACGCTCATTGCTGAGAAGCAGAACTTTCTGTCCTGCTGCTCCCGGCAGACCCCAGGCAGGAGCAGGTGCAGCAGCCCAGCCCAGCCCAGCCCAGCCCAGCCCAGCCCAGCCCAGCCCAGCCTCCCCNCCAGCCCAGCCCAGCCCAGCCCAGCCCAGCCTCCCCGGGCACCCCACACTCCCAGGGCCACAGCAGAGCCAGGACTTTGCCCAGCCTGCAAGGAGCTGATCTGCCCAGGGACAGGAGCTGCACATTTGTCTGACACAATGAAGGCACTTCAAACCAAAATCCACCGCTGCAAGGCACGAAGCCTTCCAGAGCCTTCTCCCCTCTGGACCTTGCCTGCAGATACAAGGGATCCTCTTCTCCCGAGTCACTGCAATTAACTCCTCCTCCTCCCAGTGTCAGCTTCAGCTCTGGCAGGAGTGGATGTGACCTCCAACTCCTCCTTCCAGAGCCAGCCTGGTGCTCAGCACCCACTGAGTTCCCAAGCTGAGAGCTCCGTGGGTGCAGCCGAGCAGGGTTTGTCATCCCCAGGCACGGCTCACACTGCCTGGGAGAAGAAAAGGGAATGGCCAAGTCCAGGCTGCTGGAAAGTAATTTTTGCTTAGCACAGAAATCACAGAGTAGGTGGTAACACATCTGCTTCAGTGCCATCAGCTGCTGGAAGCTGCTGAAGGGAGGGAGCTGGTGAGGACTGTGAGAGCCTCCCTCCCTCCCTCCATCCATGCAGGTACATCATGAACACGCTGCAGGGCTTGGATCTCTCGGGAGGTTTCCCAGGGAGGTGGCAAACACACATGGCTGATCCCACTGCAAAACGCAGCAGGTTTTTTGTGCAAAGACATAACCCCATTTCTTTACACCAGGTGTAGCCATGGCCCTTCACTGGTGCCTGGAGGGAGCTGCAGCTTTGCCTCACTGACCTGGGGCAGAGCTACCAAAGCTCAGTCCAGCCTGGGATGGATGTGGTAGGAAGTCATTCTTCCTTTCTCCCTCATTTACAGCACTCTTACACTGAGAGGGAAGACAGGACAAAAACAAGGAGATGCCAACAGCAACGGTGCAGTCAATCCATAATTCAATATAGAAGTGCTTGGAAGGGCATCTTCCCCCAGCAGAGGCAGAGGAGTGCTCTGCATCTCCTGGAAGCAGCAGCTGCTCCTTGGATGGCTGCCACAGCCCCCCAAGCTGCTCTGGGGCACACACACAACCCCTGGGGATGGTCTGCACCTTTGGGGGCAGCACAAGCATCAGGCCCAGGCTTCTCTCCAAGCACACAGGAGTGATTTTTATATGCTCTAATCATTCCCCAGGCCGAGAGATGTTTTCAGAGGGGGACTCTGGACACCCACAAGAGGTAGAAGATGGACCAAGGAGGGGGTCACACTGCTGTGAAATGAAATGCTTTCCACACAGGGAAGGGGCCCATCTCTCATGGCTCGGCACTCAGGCAGCAAGAGGCATTTTTACAACTTTTTTTACCTTTTTTTAATGAGAAAGAGAAGGAAGTCTTGCTTTGGAGGGTTTCAGGCTATTTTATGTTTAAGCCTGTGGCGAAAATCTGGAATGAAAACTTTCATCAGTAACTCCAGCAGGTGCCCAGGGCAGTTCCTTTCAAGATTCAGCTCCTCCAGCCGAGCAGCAAAGGGACAGACCCGTTAACAAAGGCGCCTTTTATCCACAGTGTTAATAAACACTAACTGAAAGTGTTAATAAAAAGAAGCTTTCCAGAGCCTGAGCTATGACCCCAGTTTGTCTCAGCTCTTTGCATTTTCAAGCTTGGAGATGAAGCAAAGCCCCAGGATTCATTCCCAATACACATTCCTAATTCTTCTCCTACTCTAAACAAACATATTTAAATGCAGACTTTTATTCATCACAAACAGCAAAGTATCTTTGTTCCTCTCTCACTCACTTTAAAAGCCATGCAGAGGAAAGGAGAGGGACTTGAAGAGAAGAAAACCCTTTGACAGCCTGCAGCCAGCAAGTCCTGCTCCTCTCATTGCTCCCGAGCTTGGTTCCAAGTTTAATAAAGGTGTTTTGTCTCCTTGCTTAATAAGTGGAATTACCATAGCAGAAAGCCCAGCGGGGGAAAGGGATAGCACAGAGCATGAGTAATCACAACTGGTTTCAGGCAGGTTTTGCCATTTGGGTCCTGTTTCAAGGTTATGATGACATAGTGCTACAGGCTGGTTTGGAGTTACCATAGCTCCTGCCAGACAAGGAGTTGTAAGTTACAACGTGGTGCAAGCAGGGAGAGCTGCTGGGACAGAGCGAGGAAAACGTCATCCGAGCTGGGAAGAGAAGCTTCCTGTCCTTACCTTTTATTCCCTTATTTTATAACACAGCCTTGTGCTTGCCCTGCTGTACTTTGTACAGGACAAAGTGATGCCTTTACCTCCAGCTCACTGTGAGTGACTTAAACTCCCACACCCTGAGCTCCTGAATTCACACCTTTGCACTCACCCAGCTCCTGCCAAACTGGGTCGCAGACACTGCAGCTGGACAAAATTTGCTGGCAAACCCACGGAGGAGAAGCCAAGCTTTCAAAGAGGGAACTGATATGGGTCAGGACACGTCATGGAAAAAGACACCTGGATGGAGAAAGTCATCACTTATCACTGGAAACAGGGGACTGCAGAGGATCCAGTATCATCAGCTGAGGGGGAGCAGCCAGCATGGTGCAGCTCAGCTGCACTCCACAACTTCCTCCAGCCACTGCAGCGATGCCGTGAATTTAAAGAGCATAAATCCCCCCTGCACAGAGAGCAGGGGCAGAGCCCACCCTCAGGGCTTTGAGGGCTGCTGCCAGCCCCTGCCTCACCTCTGCTTTGAGCCCCAAGCCCTGCAGCAGGTGAATGACTCCCATCAGGGCTGAACATCAGCTTTTCGTTCCTCTCTCCTTAGTCACTGTGGACAGACCCTGCAGCTCCATCCAGCCCCAGCTCCTGCCTCAGCCACCAGGTATTACCTGTGTGTTTATTTCCAGCAACAGCTCTCCTACCAAAGGGAAATGTTTCCATTAAACAGCACGAGTTCAGCAACCACAAAGAAACAGAGATTTAAAGCCTCTGAAACCTCCACAATAAGTACCAGGTCATCCAGGGAAGTACAACAGGCAACAGCCCAGTCCCACAGAATACCCAAATCTTCTGTAAAGAGCTAAAACCCTTAAAAGTGTGATGGGAAGGATGAAGACAAGGGTTCCAGGCTCCCTGTGAGGCACTCTCCATCTCAGCCACAGCTCAGGCACTAAGCTGAGCCAAAGACTGAGCCAAGATGCTGAAACCAAAGCACAAAAGTGATTTGCAGAGTCAGAGCTGAGCCCTCTGGCATCACCAAGGGGGAATTACCCTCGGCAACAGCAGCACACTCAGTCCAGGGCTGGTAAAACCAAGCCTGATCCCAAGCCAAAGAAATGCTCAAAATCACAGAGCTGCCTCTGCAGCCAATGGGTCAGCTAGGAGAGGTTTGTTGACATTTCTATCTTGACCATTTCCTCATTTTTGAGGGCTTCATAATGACTGTTTTGGCATTGCAGGAGGAGGAGCTGTGGCTCCTCTTCCACCAGCTCTGCTGCCAAAAAGAAACAGGGTGAAAGGAGGATCTGAGTCCCACCTGCAAGGAGGCATCCAAAATCCTACTGAACCCAGGGAGCTGCCAGTAGCTGACACAGCTCTGAGACTTTGACAGGGCCAATATTGCACTCACTGTTAAATGTATCACCTGGAATTACAGATATACAGGTGGCAGAGGTGTCAGCTCTAAGGCAGAGTCTGTATAGCTCATGTACATCCTGACAGTGGACACAGGGGATCCTCTCAGAGGGATCACAAAACAATGGGTGGTGAAGCAGAAAGAGGAGAGCATCAACTCTCCAGTCCATAAACTTGAACTAACCATCCACACACCTTCTGGAAAACTTTTAAGGGCTTTATAAACCAAAAATCAGGGATAACCACTGCTCCAGGCATCCCCTGACACCAAACTGAGGCGCTGGGGGGAAGGCTCTCCTCTCTTTCTATCCATCCCAAACAGAACTTGCTGCCTTCCACAGGGAAATCAGTACCACCCTTGTAAGTGACTGTCCCTTCAGAGACTGGTCCATTTGTTGTTTATCTTTCATTTAAAATGGATTAGACATGTACAAAAGCCTCCCTTGAGAAGGAACAACCAAGATGTGAAAAGGATGGGAAGATTCAACTGCCAGGCGTCAGCACTAATCCACGTCAAAGGGCACGCTGTCAACAACTCACTATAAACTTCCAGGAGGGAACAAACCACTCAGAACAAAATAGTTAAGACCAGATAAATGTTTGTCATTCATTATCTGGAGTCAAACTTGGGCTTCTCAACAACACAGCCAAGCCAAAGCAAGCACATTAACAGGAGAACATCTTTTCCAGGGAGCTATATGCCAGGCATGCAGCCTGCCCTTGAAGGGAGGAAGGCTGGAGGCAGGGGAAGGCTCTGTTTGCCTTGCTCTGATAACAGGTATTTAGTTTTCTACGTCACTTTGCTTTACTGTAGCCTGAAACCCGGCCGAGCACCCGGCTCCACCTCCCCATCTGCTCCCTGTGCCAGCTGGCCCTGCAGCCCAGGGGGTGCTGAGCCAGCCTCGGTGGTGCCACGCAGCCCAGCAGCTCCCCAGGCCCAAACTGGGGGACCCACACTCCTGGCTGGGAACTGGGGGGGCACTGCTGGAAAACCCCATGGGGCAGATCTTAATGTGACATGGATGTTCACAGGGAGGGGAGTGCTGGGAGCATCGTGTCCAAGTCATGTGGGGAGCTGGAAAACAAGGCAAAATCCCTCCCAGGTCCTTCCTCAAGTATTGGGACTGGGAAAAAACCCACTGGCCTCGGCAGGGAAGGGCAGAGCACGAGCTCTGGGGAGGCTCCAGCAAAGACATCGCCTGTGTTGGCAGCACGTGAGCAAACACCCAGCCCAGGCAGGAGCCAGCAGGTCAGGGTGCTCCATTTCAACTCCAGTAACCTTCCAGCTTGGACAAACAACTGGAGCAGATCCTCCTTGGGCTGTCCTGGGGTTCCTAATTGCACCCAGCCCAGCTCCCCACAGAGCAGGCTGCAGTTTGGGCTGGGAAGGGCAATGGCAGTGCCTCCTCCCACCCCACAGGCACTGCCAGCTGGGGCATTGCACAAGCTCCCTGTCCTTTCCCCATCCAGGAACACTCCAAACCCACAGGACAGTGAAGGCAGGGGTGCCTCTGCCCCACCCAGATGAGTTTTGGGGAGGCAGCTGGGTTTGTAGGGGTCTTATCCCAAAATCCTGCCTCTCCCTCAGAGCCCAACATGGTGCATTCATCCTGTTTTTTTCCCCCAAATAACTGCTCAAGCAAGCATCTCTATTTTGGGGCAGAGAAATAACACCCTAAAAACCAGCCCATAATGTTTGCTTTGTGATAAAAGGCAAGAGCTTTAGCTAGCAGGAAAAAAAAATATAATATATATACATATACCTATACATTTATTTTTAATAGAGGGAAGGAAAATGGAATCATTGAAGTTTTCATAGCCCAAGGAGCTTTGAAAAATTTGGAGGGTAGGAACAGAACATCAAGTTTAAACTGCTTTCAATGGAAAAGCCCATTAAAGGAAAAGAGATCTTTTGCAGAAAGATATCTATTTTGCTGATTTTGACAAAAAGGACTGTTCAGGGGAGGGGAAGAAAAGCTTTCATTTGAAGGTTTTGAGCATTGCTTTTGCACCTTTACAGCTCTGCTCATGAAAGCATCCTCACAAACCTGTTACTGCTGGAACACAGCGTGCCCAGGGAGAAGATGGATCTGACCATGTGCAGGGTGTGGGCAGGGGTTTGGACACAACCTTTGCCTGTGCCATGAAAACGAGCAGTTATTACAAAAGACAGGAGAAAAAATATATATTTAAAAAAATCATCGACTTCCTTCCCTACCATTAGGCCCCTGGGAAGGGGAAATGCTGATCTTCCAGCTCACAGATGGTTCTGGAACAACCTCTTAGTTTCCACCCCATCGGCCACATCTACTGCTGGGGATGGATTTTGGAGGAGGGATGAAGGACAGCAGCCTCTCTCCTCCACACCAGCAGCACTGCACATGCCATGGGATGGGATGGAGCATGGGATGGGATGCACCAGGGGATGCAGTGGGTATTTCCTGCCCACAGATCCCTCCCCAGCCATGACCACATCTCTCACACCACAGGAGAGGAAGCTGTGGGTCAAGCACACACATCTCTGACAATTAAAGTCATCTTCTTAATATCAACCAGCCCCAGCCATCCTGTGACAGGCCACAGAAAATATGAATGACACCCTTGCCAATTCAGACTGGCTTTTTTCCCATTCAGTGACAGTCACAGCCTCATTCAGCAACTGCACAGGAGGAAGGACTGAGCATCACCTAAAAGGTTGTTGTTCCACCTTGTATCTTCTCAACTTCCCACAACTGCACACACAGGGATGGATTTAGAGTAATGTCACCAATGAAACACTCAAATTAATAGCAATAAAGTGTAAGTGCTCCACGTGGCAGACAGAGCCCTGCTGGGGAAAACGACCTGTGAAAGCTGGAAAAGCAGCCCATGATGAGACCACTGGGAGGGAAAAAAAGAGGCAACAAAACAAACAGTCCATTTTAATCTCCTTTTCATAAAGAGCCAAAATGAACCCAGGAACACATCAGAGAATAATCATTTAGCACAGATCAAACAGGAGAACTAGCATATTAAAAATACATGCAGCATTAATCAGCTACACAGAGTTATGTGCCATCATTTCCATAAATAATACAGGATCAAAGCAGCCCAAGCAGCACTATCAGTTAATATAGGCAGCCAGTCAGTCAAAATAGAGTAAAGCTGCCTGAAAAGTGTGGCTGTATAATTTGCCAGGAATAAAGGAGATTCATCTGAGAAGTGGCACGACCAGTTAAACGGGTAAAGGTTACCAGCAGCCTCGTCATTAGAGGGAGGTGATGCCACAAAGGAGAAGAAATAAAAAAAGTAAAATAAAGGAATAAAAGGTTAATGCAGCCTCAACAAATTATTAAAAAAAAAAAAACAAACAAAAAAAAACAAACCAAAACTTGGGGAATTATCAATATATCTTATCTAGTGATGACCCCAAGAAAGGCTAAGGTGTGGGGGACAGGTGGGAGGACTGACCCTGCTGGGAACATCCCCAGTGGCTGCAGCAGGGGTGAGCCATGGGGTGCATCCCACCCAGAGCCCCTTCTCCAGGGCTGGGGCAGTGCCAAGGGGCTCCTCTTTGCCCAGGAAAAACTCCCTGCTGCAGAAACCATCCAGCCTGCCCAGGGTGAAGGCTCAGCACCAATGGCCTTTAAACATCCACCCATCCATGCATAGAAAATGCCTGTGTCATTAAGCCTTTTGCTGAAAGGCTGCAGAGCCATTTAGCTGCCTGATTTTTAAAACAGGCATGTGGAGCAGAGCTATAAATAGCAGGGATGCTTGCCTCGTCATGTTTCTGGGGGCTTATTTATAAGGACAGGGGGCAAGTGAATTAAAAATGGTTTTAAAAGAGGTGTCTTGGGCTTCTCTGCTTTAAAGCCAAGTTGCCAGAAGAGAAAAACCTTCAAGGTTTTTTGCTTTTTTCTTTTTCCAGGCAAAAAAAGCAAACGCCCATCGCTCATGCTCAGACATTTACAAGGCAAATTTTAATTCATACAGCAGGTGTTCAGAAATTTAAAAAAAAAAATCCTCCTTTAAGCAGCACAAGACCAAACTAAGGCTTTGCATTAGTTCATGCAGCTCCAGGGAAGCTCCTCATTCACTGAAATAGGACCCGTGTGTGTGAATGAGGAGCAGAGACCTCAAAAATCTCTTCCAGAGTTGGGGGGAGTGGGGAAAAAAAAAAAGCCCTGAAGGGCTGGAGCAGAGCTGTTGCCAAACCCGGGGGCTGGCAGCCTGCATGGCATCACGACCCTGCTGCATCTTGGGTGACGGAGCTCGCCAGGAATTTTGCATGGGAAGATCCAGATGAGCAGCAGCCAGAGGAGGAATTCAGCCTCCAACAAAAGAGCCGCTTTGGGCAGCCCCGGCGGTCCCCAGGCGATTACAGCCCCGGCAGTGTTTGCAGGGTCTATTCTTCGCAGGCAGAGAGGCGAAATCCCGGGAAACCGCGCATCCAGCGGCCCCCTCCCTGCTCCCCGCCTTTATTAAATCGCCGGAGAAAACGAGAGGAGACAGCCAAGCTGCTGCCAGCCCCTCAGCGCCAGGACACAGCCAGCTGGGATGCAAAGCTGGACCATTTTCCCTGCATCCCTGGATGCTGGAATAGGGAGTGAGTGACCCTGTCAGGAGAGGTGACAGCCTCCCCTGCTCCTCCAGGAAAGGCAGCTGTGGTGAGCCAGGACCAGCACCATCGGGAAGTTTCCTATTGAATAAAGGGGAAAATGTTCTGCCAGACAAATGAGGTTCAATTATTCCAAGTCTAGAATGTCTTGTTGGAAACGCTTCCAGACTGACAAGCTTTAATCCAATAAAAGACCCTTCCAGACAAGCCCTGCTGGGATTTTGGGAGCATTTCCCCCTGGCAGGGACCCAGCAGCCCCCAACCCCACACTGGGGATGGATTTAGCCCCAGGCACAACAATCTTACAGGGCAGCCTCAAGGCACAGGACATTCGAGCTCACTGGAAGCTTAAGCAGAAGCAAAGCAAGAACAACCATTCCATTTCAGTCTGACACGACCCAAAAGTCAGAAAAAAATAAAAAAAAAAAAAGCAAATAATTTCCTGTGAACCAGAAATCTGGGTTTTAGCCAGTTTAATGAGACTGAATGGCAACTGGTTCTGTTCTCCTGGGGTGATGGAGACACACGACTCCCCAAGGCAGGGCAGATGGCTGGATTGCAATCTAGCCTTTAGCTCATAAAATATATTAATATCCCCAACCAATTATAAAGTGCCAGACTCTGCCCCTCCGGGCCCTACTCCCACCCAGCGATGCCTCACTGCACAAGGCAGCCCTGTTGAGCTCAGACAAGCAGCACCTGCCAGGGCAACACAGCCTGTAGCTTTCCAGGACTTTTACAGCAAGTCCGAGCCCTTGCTGCATCAGTGAAGTCTCAGGTGTGGTCAAGGTGCTGTATAAAAATCCAGCTCCTCGACATCATTTTTTTGTTTTACTTTTTAAGTGCTTGTCAGAGGTAAAGCAGAAGGAGCCTTCCCTCCCAGCCAGCCGGCTGTAAAAGGATCCCTGCCTTCAGCACCCAGCCTTGGCACGGGTTTATTCCCAAAGCTGGCAGATGCATCACACCACTAGGAAGAGCCTGGATGCTTCTTGGAAGCAGCAGCGAGCACCTGGGATCGGCAGCAGCGCTCCCTGACAGTCAGCCGGCGTTAGCTCCGCAAATGTCAGCGGCACACAGGGCCTCGGCCCCGGGTATTTACAGGGCTCTCGTCAAAACACCTCTGGAATCTTCCCCAGCTTCAGCAGAGCTCCACATCCAGGAGCTCAGTGCCCCAGGAACAGCTTGCTCTGTGCTTCTGTGCCCACAGCCGTGGTGTGGGATGTCCTGTGAGCCCCTGTGCTCACCTGCAGCCGTGAGGACAGACCTGGGGACAGGCTCCGTGCCCAGCATCACCATTGCCCAGGTGGGCAGGTCCCAGGATGCTGCAGCCACCTGCAAGGCCATACTGGAGAGGTACAGGGACCACAGTCCCCTCTGGGTGGGGTCACACCCCCCGAAGTTACACCTCGGTGTAGCCCATGACACCATCGCTCCTTGGCCACAGAGGCCCTGTCCCCTCTGGCACAGCTGGGCAGGGTCAAGGCCAGGGTGCCTTGGTGGGAGCAGGCAGCACCAGGAAGGTGCTCCAAGGGCAGAACCAGTCACTGTCCAGCAAGCCCATTCCACATTTGGGATCACATTCCCAGCTGTCTGCCCAGGCACAACCTTTGCACCCTGTGCAAAGCCCAGTCTGTGTCGCAAGAGTCCCTTGGGTCACACTCCAGCCCTGTCCCACCTGTCCCAGCCTCGCAGGGCCTGGAGGGACACTGCCATCAGCCAAGGGACTGGGACACCTGCCACACAGCCTCAGACAAATCTCTTTTATCAGTGCTCCAGTACCTTTGCCTCCCCACAGGTCGGTGTTTGGGTGAGACCAAGAGCAGCCAGATGAATAACATCACCTCACAGTGCTGGTGCCATTTTACAGATGGCATTATTCCAAGTGGCAGCTCAGTGATGATATTGCTGAATCTCAGCTATCATTTAAAATAAAAACAAAAGCAAAATCCCAGCAGAAAGGCGCTAACAAACAAGACCTTCAATGCTCTAGAGATCCTCCCAGAAATATCCTGATTTTCATGAGCATTTCTAAGTCCCAGAATCTCAGTCTTGAGTCAGGACAGTTGGATGCATCTGATTCAAGAATGATTCAGACTGGAGCATGGAGGCAGGGAAGTAGGCAAGGGAGTGACATTTTCTGCTCTGGGCAACGTGTCTTTATTTTAAGCTCAAAGATACAACCTTACTATTTGAATGAAAAAAGGCACTCTCTGCCCTGGCTGCTCCAGTGCTGATCCTGAGGAACAAGACCATCCTCCTTATCCTCAGCTTTCACATCCATACCTTCATTTCCATTTCTTTAAATAAATTTAAATCCTGCTGGCACCTTGAATACAAGTTATCTCAGTAACCACATGGAACACAATCCTGAGCCCTCAAACAAGGAAGGCTTAAGCTGCCTTCCCAAGTGATGAGCGGGAGGAAAGCTCCAGCTCACCCTCCCTGGCTCCTCCTGCTTGTCCCCCACAGGGTCAGAGGCAGAGCAGGGGCTTTCAAGCAGGTGAACCATACACAGGTGGGAAGACTTCTTCCAAAGGATCTAATGGCTGGATGAGAGAAGAGGAGAAGTCACCCAGAGCTGCAAAAGGGATGATGGCACAAGGTGCTGAAACTACCTTCAGCAACTCAGCTGTTTCTGTCCTACCAGGATCTGAGAGCTCCTGACCCCTCAAGGGGCACAGCCCTGGTGTGGCAGGGTCTGGCTGCTGATGGCTCCATGGCCTGGACCAGTCTTTGCTCTACAACCACACTGTCAGTGCTCTGGGGACCCCCAAACCTGCCCTCACCATGCCTCCTGCAGGAATGGGATGCACAGACCTTTCTCCACACGCCCTGCACAAAAGCAAAACCCTCCATCTCTCCAGCTGGATGAAGCCAGCACTCACCATTCCCCTCCTCAACCTGTCCCTCCCCTGTGCCCAGCCAATTACCCAGGTCATCCCCAACGCCCCCGGGGATTTGCCAGGCTGCTCTTCACAAGCTAAACCCATCAGCTAATCCCACCCAAAGCTGCAGCCACCAACCACCCATTGAGGGGCTCTGGCTGCACCTCCTCCATCTGAGCAGCAGCAGCACCCCAGCCTGAGGTGGCCCCACGCCAGGGGACCCACGAGCCAACACTGCAGGCCCTGACTCAGCTCTCACACATTTCCGTGGCAGCGTGTGACACCCTCCCGTGGTTAATGCTCCGAGCCACCTGCATTTCCGGCCCTGTGGCTGCAGCAGAAACTGCTCATTGTCCTCTCCTACGTGGTGCAGAGGTGAGGAGTCAGACCCAGCACCACCTCTGGGAGCTGGTGACCCAGGAGGGCACCTGAAGCACGACAGAACTCCGGGGAGGAGAGAAGGCAACAACTGTCAGGACCTGAAGCACTCAGTACAGTCTAAAGACATTGATAGCCAGGGTTTGGGTGCAGCTCCCCTGCTGATCCAGCACAGCAAGGCTGTGAAAGGACATTGGGGTTTTTCAGCCCACACACCTGCTGTGCATGGGGCTGGAAGAGAGTCAGAACAAAATGTCCTTTAAAGAGACCCACGTTACTCCACAAACCACATGGAATTGAGGATTTTTGTTCTGTATGCAGGGAAAGCCCAACCAGGACCATGCTGGCCACAGCAGCTGCATCTCTGCTCCAACACAAGCATCCACCCAAGCAGCAGCCATTCCCAAGCCAGATTCCCCAGCAAAGCTCCAGCTCCTGCTTAAAATGAGACTACTGGGTATAAAAGGAAGAGGCAGTCTCCACAGTGGGTGTTAGAGGCTTTGGTGATAAGGCGGGGGATACTTCTAAGCTTGTCTCCACAAACAAGGATTAGCAATTTACTTCCCTTAAAAACAAAATCCAGGATTTTAACATGATCACAGGCTTGGAAAGAAAAATAAACATCATGAAACTGCGAAAAGGAGGAAGACAAGAGCAGAGCAAGCAGGCAGCTCGGGGAAAACTGAAGTGCTTCTTAAATGGGAAAAAGAAATGCACTAAAGTAAGAATCGAAATCTTGGTAGCTCTGAACACCACTGACCCTGAGGCCTCTCACACCAACCTCTTATCAGTGATAATGCTGTGAACATTAAGGGAAGCCTTTCTAATAATATGCATAAGAAAAGGCCCATTTGTTTAATGCAACAGAGCACATAATGCATTAATTACCTACTGAGTTGGAAAAGTGATGTTGAAAACATGCTTGAGTTAAAGCAAACGGAGGCTTTCAGCTAAGCCCATTATGCCCACTGGCTTTGCAGTGGCTTCAGTGTGTAACAGCCTCCAAGAGCAAACCTCTGCACAAGACTCCTTCACACAGATGGGGCAGCACAGAAAACCCCACAAAGCCCACAGAGAGCAGCTCCCACACGGACCACAGCTGTACCAGCCACCCTTAGCACCAGCCCAGGCTCTCCCATCACTCAGGGGATGCTGCTGAGCCCAGCATCTCCTCCTGACACCACCCTGAAACCCGCCCAGCCCCAGAGCACACCAGCAATCCCCCACCAGACAGGGCTAAGCTCAACCTGTCACACTCAGGACTAACAAATTGGCCTCCTGGAGAAGACATAATCTGCCCAGGTGCTCCTGCCCTGGCCAGCACCTCAGTGTAAAAGCACCAGAGAGCAATTTTGTGATTAAATGGCTGTAGCCATTAATAATTAGCACGTTCAAACTTCAAAGGGTGATGTTGGCCTCCACAATACAGACTCAGCACACCCAGGGGTGGTGGTGGGGAGTGCTCATCCTCGATGCTGCCTTTTCCCAAGTGAGAACTGAAGCACAGGGGTGAGGGCAGCCCGTGGGAGCACATGGATTAGACACAAAATTCCCCAGACTTCCATCCCTGACAGCTCCTATGGCAGAAGATGTAGAGGATGTTATGTAAGCATCCTACATGGAATCTGGGAGCATCCCAAAGCCTCTGCTAAAGCAGCCACCTCATGCACTCATCCCTCTGCCTGTAGTAGCAGGATGCTCTGGATGAAGCCACTGGAGCCCAGGGTGGGAGCCCCAGTGCCAATGGACACTAATGGATACCAACAGAAACAAACACAACAGGGGGCAGAGAGGCCAGTGTGCTGGAGGAAGGTTGGGATGTGGATGTGGATGCCCTGGTTGGCACCCAGAGGGTCACACTGTGCTGCACTGAGTTGCTCAGTCCATTCTGTCTGATCATGGCATGAGAGAAAAAAAATGGTTTTACTACCTTTATCAGCAATTCCCAATCTTAAGTCATTCTGTTTTTTACAGAAAAAGTAAAGAGAGAAACCTCAACAGAAGAAAGCAAATTAAAGTCTGAAAAACAAGTGACTCCAGATCTTCAGTTGATTTTATTTCTAGCCAAATAAAAAAAGTTGATTAATTCCCTTGTTCAGACTGCTAACACTACCAGAACAACAGACTGCATCCCTTTCACATCAGAGGAAGCTCAATGTATTTAAACCAAACATCTTCCAGGTAAGGAAGAAAAATAAATATAAAACAGGAAAGAATTAATGCTATAGTATTTGCATGTGTCTGAAGATAAAGCTTTGGAACTGCAGAGTGAAGCCAAGTTCTCCAGTAAAATAAGTGGACAAAGCTCCATTCTTGGACTCCAACATAGTTTTTCTACTTAAATCTGTAGCTAAACTGAAATCTCAGCTTTGAAGAGCATCAGTGCTTCACCTCCCAGTGAGTGACCAGCGCTGTCACTGTGTGCTACACCCAGAAGGAGAAGGTGCTTCACCTGAGAGCACAGCCCTCCCATCCACCCTCCACCTCTCTCCTCCTCACACCCTGCACTGATAATTCCATTTATTCCTGTTGCCATAGCACCTTCCTCAGCTCTGTATAAGCCCCCACCACCACAGGGGCAGGATGAGGCCTCGCACAGGCTGCACTGAGACACATTCCCAGCACAGATGAAGCTGGTGGCTCATTTCTGCCCTTGCACAACCATCAGATGCTATGTGAGTACCCCAGCACCCACTGAGCTGCAAACACACCTCCTGACACTGGTAGGAACAGGGGCTCTGGCGACACCAAGTCATCACTAACCCCGCTCTCTCTCTCTGCTGCCGGCACATCGAGGTGGGACAGCGGGGACGCTTGATGGTTGCGAAGCAACTCGACCTACGGAGTCCCACCGGGGGATGCCCGAGGCCAGCACCCACCCTGTCGGACACTGTCGGGATGCGAGGCGATGGGAAGGACCCGTCTTCACCTCCTGCACTGGGAGCGCAGTGCATGGCAGGGATCACTGCCTGAAGGATGCTTCGGGTAGCCTGGACCAGCACCTGCCCCGCTGCTCCCGAGAGCACCAGTACCAGCCCCGGCAAGGCAGGGGCCAGGTGCGGCTGTCCCTCCAGACGGCATCCCGGGGTCGGCACAGCCGCGGCAGCCCGGCGGGAGGCCGGAGCCGGGGCCGGGCCGGGAGATGCTCCGGGGGTCCCGCAGCGCGGGGGTCCCTTCGCCCACCCCGCACGGGGGTCGCGGCAGCCGGAGGGGCCTGGGG
>VZRX01000854.1:0-10245 GCA_013398075.1 Notiomystis cincta
AATTAATACCTTGGGATAATTAATGTATGTCAGAATACATGATTTCACAGGTTCACAATTTCAACAGAACAAAGCTCTGCTGCCTATGTTGAAACCAGTATCCCCAACCACTGCTGGCTCTACCAGCTCATTAAAAGTTCCTATAAACAACCCAGCAGGATACAGACCAATACACAGCTTTCACAAAAATTATTTCATAAATATATCACTAATAAGGTTAGCAAAAAAATAAAATATCTCATTAGCTTTAAAGATATCTTTAAAATATTAATTCAGAGTACCTGGACTCTATCTGAGGTAGTCAGTTCTACATCATCTACCTCTGGTCTCAGGACTTTATGGTCTGTAGATGTGCTATTATAAACAGTCCACTCTATAAGTTGATTCCGCTGTTTCAATATTTCCCTGCTTCTGGAACCTTTGTGACCAGTCTGGTGGTGACTTTGCAATATTTTGGCCACTGGTTTATAAGATCTTCTGCTCACCTCCATGTATTCATCTTGACACAGGCAAAATGGAAGAAAAAATAAAGCCAGTAGATGCCAACTGATGAAATCCTTCTCTGCCATGTTAATCAAAATAGTATTTCAGAAGTCCAGAAAATGCCTTGCAGAAGGAGAACCTCTTTGCTGCACCAGACGTTATGTGGTCCCTTCAGCTTTTCCACGAGTAAGCCTGGCACTGAGACCAGTACCAGGTTTTATACGCTTGCATGCAATAAATAAAACTAAAAATGCCAAAGTGACAGGATCCTTCATCCAAAATCAGTCATGCTCCTTTAAACAAACCAGGCATTATTCACCACTTCACCACCACAAGGAAAATTGATTTGTATGCTGGAAATGACCACAGCATTTAATGGACTCCTGTGGTTCCTATTTGGGGGCATTAAAAAATGTAGCACCTTTCCTTTGGCATGTTTTTGTTTAAGTGTGAAAAAATGTGATGGAAATGGGGAACATGTGGCTAATGGTTTATGCTCCTTGATTAGACATGGAAAGGCTGTGAATTCACACTCTTAAATGTCTTTTGGACACAGTCACCTTTCTTATTTGCCAGGAAATTCACACACACAACTGCGTCAGCCCAGTCCGAAAAATCCTTCCAAAAGCAATTAGGAAACAAAAGCACAAGAGGAGCTTTTGCATATGAACCTGACCCAATGGCTGTTTCTGACTATGCTTTTCATTCACTAGAAGAAAAATATTGAATTTCTGTCAGTTGGCCAACAGTGGAAGGAGACCGAGTAAGTAGCTTTAAAAAACTGGGTTGAATTCAGATTCACAGAGCCCCATTTCTCAGCATTAGTTCAACATATTTGGCCAAGTATTATTTTCTCCCTTGATTTCCTAATGTTTTCCTAAATGTAATTGCCAAACCAAGTTTTATGTTTTCACTGCCAAGTAAATATAAATTTACCAGGGGCTTATTTCAGACTAAAAGAATCAAATTATATGTGTATAATAATAATATCCTTATTTTACTTTTTGAATCACCCACTAGTATTCTATAGAAAGCCATAACTGCAGGATGCAGTTCTGTACACACACCCACATCCACACACAACCTCCCCAAAAGCAAGTAGCTCCTTGGTCTGTGAGCAGCTTCACCAGTACATGGCTGCAACAACATTACTGAAGCCATTAGTCCTAGGAATGATCCCCATTAGTCCCAGGAATGATCCCAGCCCTGCAATGTGATGGACTGACTCATACTCAAGTTGTTCAAGGTTGACCACCCTGCTCAGCTTCTGACTGGGGCTCCTCTGTGTCCTCTGGGGTGTTCTGTGGCCCTAAGCTATCTTCTTTTTTTTCTTTTCTAGTTTTTATGTTTTTCCTTCCTGTTCAGTTGCCTGATAAATGTGAGGGTTGAGGTGCAGGGTGCTAGAGTGGATGTTTTTAAATCAGGAGGATGAATTTGCATGCTCAGGTATGGGGTATGAGGGAAACGGGAGTACCAGGAGCCTGTTGGGGTGCTGGTGAATGTTTCATCCCTCCAGAAAGCAGTCTTAGAAGCTAATGATTGAGAAATACCACCCAGGTTTAATTTTGAGGAGGGAAATAGTCTATTCCAAAAGACATCCTGGGGACGAACCAGGACGTGACCAACAGGAAAGCCAAGACTCATCAGTGAAATGAGGTCTTAAGTTATTCAGTAATGTAGAAAGCCTTAATCACACCAGCATGCCATGGCAGCAAAGCAAAGCCCCACGGGCACTGCTGGACAGGTGAATGAGTTGCATCTGCTAAAAGGCCCCAGTGCCAGTGACTGCAGCTGCAGGCAACAGCAGCATCTGTAGATGATGGAGATGAGGTATGGAGCATCTGCAGGAACTAAGCCTAACCTTAATGCTTGTGAATTCACAGGAAACCCTGTGTTTGACCTCAAGCAGCAGAGAATTGGAAAGAGGCTGTGGTTCTCCTGTCACAATGGAACATGAGCCCACAGGGAAATCTGTGCAGGTTGTTCATTCAGAACATGTAGGTGCTGGAAGATGTGTGCAACTGATGGTTGCTGAGTGATGGCGAGAAAGCGATGGTGAGAAAGGATTCTCTGTTCCATATTCTGGTTCTTTCTGTGGAGACAGCAGGACAGGTCATGTCATGGGAGAGACACTGGCTGGAGAGGAGTGAGGGGTGAGCCCTTTGCAGCTGGGGTTTGTTTTCTGATGTAACAAGCACAAAGAGGGTCAGTGTTGGCCTGTACCCCACCACTTGCCATGGCCATTTCCTACTCAGCAGCCCACAGAGAGGAGTGTGGACCTGCACCACTCCCCCCCCCCCGACGAGACACCATGAGGTGTCTGGGACAGTGCTCCAGTCTGTTTGAGGCAGCCAAGGGCTGGTCTTCCGTTTTTCTCATTCTCCACCAGCCAAGTAGCAGAAACCTCAGCCCCTGTGGGCTCCGTGCTTGCCCCCAAGGATAAACATGACCGAGTTGTCTCAGTGACACTCACTCTCCACTCCCAGGAACAGAGGTTCTCCTGGTTATCTCAGCCCACAGGCCTGCCAGGCAGAACTGCATCTCCTTGCTTCATGCTATTGTTGTGTTTATTTCTCCTATGTTAAAGATTTAATGGCAAGAACCTTTAATTGAACCTTAATTCAATTGCAGTGAATTTCAGTCTCGGATTCCCAAGGCAGATATTCAGAATTATTAAATAACACTTCATAGTTTAGCTCTTGAGCCTTGCTGCAGTATATAAATATTAATTAACTAAATACTCTTGCAGAAGAGGCTCATTAGCCCATGCTTTATGACTACTGAAAATCCTGGGGTTTTTTAAAAATGCAAATCTTCTTATTATTTCACCAGGGAAACAGAGGTGGAAGGGAATTTGCAGAAGAGTGAAGCAAGACTTCAGGAAACACAATTGCAGATTCTGCCACCAAAATGGAGTTCACTTTTCAAGTAGAGAGGACTTTCTTGGTAGGAAGGGGGTTTGAAACCCCTGGATTCTGTAAAATTGGGAATGACTAAGAGACAAACATGAATTCATCTTGGTGCTAAATAATTTGATTCACCAAGTGTTGGGATAGCACTGATGTTTTCGGCTGACATTAGGGCTTTCATAGCTTTCCAAAGTCTGTTCCAGGAGCTTCCAGTGGCAAATGTTTCCAACGTGAGTAATGAACATCCACAGCACCCATGTCCCAAAAGGAGAAGGAATAAAAGCAAAGAGATTTGGGCTTCAAAGCCACCATCTATCATTTCATGCAAACGCTGGAACAAGCATGTTTCTTGGCAGCTATTAGGAAGAAGAAGGATTCCTTCTCTTCCTTGCTCACTAATAGAGTCCACCTGGTTCCTACCCATCATTCTGTTGCGGTTTGATGCTACACACATTTTTTTTTTTGTCCCATAATAGCAGAGTTTAGACTTTGCTCTTTTATTTCCAACCTTTTGAACACAATCCCATCTGCAGAAATATTTGCTGCCCATTATTCTGCTCTGTGCCTTCAGCAAGGAATAGCTGTCCCACAAAATCATTGTCTAATGGCAGAAATTTTGCACTCAGAAGAAAAAAACAATGGAGGAATTGATTCTCATTCTCCATTCTTGATCTCCAAATGATAAAATACACTCATTCTAACATGTGGCCCTAATCTAAAATAACAGGACATCAAAATAGCAGAGTTTTGAATTAGCTTTCTGCTAGGGTAAAACACCGAAAATGCTTCATGCTGAGAAGAACAGATCTTCCCAATCTGGAGATGAGAAAAGGACTGACCTAAAAGGTTTGGTTTTGCTTTTAGGTGCAAGGCTGGTGTGTGTTGCAGGCGTGCTGACAGAAAAAATAAAGTCTGACCCCTTTCCTACCTCTTTGCTGTGCATTTGCACACCTAGCATCACCCTTCCAGCCTTTGCAGCTGAACTCACACATGGCTGCCACTATGTTTGTCCTGGCAGCAGGATAAGCCTCAATCTGCTAATCAACAGCCTAAGATGAAGTGAAGCACATGGGCCTGTTAATGTCAGGTAATGAGATATCAGCTAAAATACAAAAACCTGTTGAGTAAAAGATGCTTCTCACCTTGTCAGCAGGCAAAAACTGCTCCATGACAAAGGGGACTGACTCTTATAACCATGTTGTTCATATTGACATTGGGAAAGTGGGTTATTGGTCAGGTTAGTATGTAAAATTGAAAGTTACTGTTTCAAGAGGCAACAAAACAGAAATAAATAAAAAGAATTTAAAATGTATTCTGTGGCCCAGATAGGCTTGTATCTGTAACAGTACTGGCTCCTTCACTTGCAACTAATCCTGACTGCAGTGATAATTCCTCCATACCAGACACAGAGATAATCCGCACCTGCAGTTTCACAAGAGACAGTAAGAGAGACAGGCCACAGCTGAAGGGATGAGGGCCACCCTGCCCCATGCCACCACGACACACTGACCAACTCCAAATCCCCAGGCCACTACAGCTCTCTGGGCTCACTGCTCCCTGGGTACACTCCTCGTCCTGCCCTCATAGGGCTGCCCACCCCCTTGGTCTGGCTGTAACTTCCACAGCAGCACAGGGATGAAGCTTCCTCTCGCTGGTGCCAAGGAAGAACACTCAGCACTGCCCTGCCCTTTGGCTCTCTCCTACAGCAGCCTCGGGCAGAGCCCTCAGACATCAACCTGGCACCTTTGAAGCCTTTTCCCATGTCTGTGCTGACCACTGCAAACCCACAGGAATAAATGAAGTATTTTCATTGAAAGCCTCTGTGTTCTGCTCCTGTTACTGTGGCAGTTTTGGTCAGTAACAGGGATTCAGGCAAAACCCACCACCCTCCTCCCCAGGAGAGCCTCCAGAGTGGGACACCAAGGGGAAGGCAGATTCATGGGGCTTTCCAGGTGTTTGTCACCCAAAAAGCACTTACAGTGACCGCCCATGCATCACCTTGTCCACGGTTAAACATTTGTTCCCTGTAACCTGCCGCCCCTGCTCTCTCTGTGGGCAGTGGTGGTGCAGTGAGGACTTTGTGCAGTTGGGCTTGTGGCACCCAGGCTGTCTGTGGTCTGCAGCCACACAGCTCCCTGAGGAACATAGCAGAGAGCTGTGGTTTACAGGTGCTTCCCAGTTACAGGAAGCTATCACTAGTTGTGGAGAATGATAGTAGGGCAAATCCAGCTCCATTGCATGGCTCCTGCCCTTACTTAGTGCAGATGACTTTCCAGAAAGGTGTGGATTCTCCCCAATTCTGTCTTTTCCATCAGTCAGGAAATCCTCTTGCCTTGCTTGACACTGGAATTTTCTTTCCAATATAATATGAGAGCTGGGGCTGAGGTCCTGTCTCTCCATCCACTCTCCATCACCTCTTGGATTGCCCAGGGTGGACATATGACCCTGAGGTGATATGGTCCAGCAGCCTGGGACTACCACTGCTACCTCATCCCTCCATTCTTACAGCCCCAAACCATTTTTCTCACTCCACCCATACACCTAAACTGAGACATCCCCTAAAAGGACAGAAGCCCAGGCCTGAGCTCCCAGCTACAGCAGAGCTGCAGTCTGGATGATACTCCAAAACACAGCTCAGCCTCTGCCAGGTCGTCTGCACAAACCCTTGCACCAAAATATGTACCAGAGACACATCCACTCCATCAATGCCATTTTCATGGGTCTGTGACAAACTGCCTGGATCAGACAGTAGACAGTCCCAGATGGGATGGCCAGGTGGTTTATCCAAGTCCCTTTCAAACTTGAAGAAATAGATTTCACCGTGGTGATAGGGCTGCAGCGATGGAACAAATAATGCAGCGTGATAAGCTTTTTCCAGTGTGCAATGCCTCAGTTATCCATCCCTAATTGAAGAGGCAGAGCACAGAGACTTCCAGGAAAGCAGGGTGGGGAGAGAACAGACACGGTGCCAAGAGAATAGCCATGGTCAACATTCTTGTCAGGGATGGATATCCTAGTTTGGATTAAACAAGATCTAACCCTAATCTTTGGCTTCCTCTTAATTTACCTTTTTTTTTCCCCTCAAGTTTCAAAATGTTTAAATTTATTACTTGAAATATGTTCTTCTCTGCAATTCCTTTGCCCTGGCCAGGACCAAAACTGTACACAGCTAAAATACCACAGAAACAACTACTCATTATTTTAACCACCCAGCAAGCTGTAATGAATGTCTTGCAAGAAGCCCTGTTCTGACTTTATCCTCAGCTCAAACTCCGCATGTGCAGGAGGTGTGGTGAGTCCAGGTGAGGTGTGCTGGTTTGGGGTGGGAAGCTGAGAAGCAGTTTCAGGCCTGCAGATTTCTTCTACCCTGCGCAGTAAAAGGCACAAAGACAAAATGTTCTCAGTGTGCTCTCATATTCAGGAGAGTTAAGAATAAACTGTAAAATATTTGTCTGGAGACTGTCAGCAGAATTCCAGAGTTTGCATGACCCAGTGTCAAACAAATAATTTCTAGCAGAGTTTCTCAGATTCCAAAGATCTATAAAAGACTCCTCAAGAAAGCAGACTATCAAGTGAAAAACAGAGTTTATATTAATGGTCAAACTCTCCCAGTTCTCCCTCCCCTGCTTGGGCCCGAGGATGAAAATAAAAGATCCATAATCCATTAGCATGGTAAGATCTTGTTACTGGGATAGTTCTTGACTGTTGTGATTATAAATCTGATTATTCAAGCCTTTGTTTTATTCATGTATTGGGACATGGGACACCATCAGTCAGGGGTGGGCTGTCAGGAAAGTGGCAGCACTCTGGGTTTGGATTTCAACCTTCTGGTGAGCTCTGCTGAGGTCATTAGGAGAAAGGTCCAAGCCCTTGCTTGTGAACACACTGTGTCCAGGCTGCAGTCAAAATAATAAAAACCTGTGTCACCATGCCTGGGTCATGAAAGGGATAAAATAAATCAGGCTGTGGTAGGAGGAGGCGTGTCCATCACCACCTACCAAAACTACATACCCTAAATGGGCCAGCTTGAGGGAGCTAAGAAGCCAGACTTAGAAAGGTTGGGGAAAAGGCTGGACTTATCAGAACAACCCAAGCCAACCTGCTGTATAAAGCCAGCAGCTGTAATGTGCTGCAGGCCTAGCTTTTTGCTTTGTTTATTCTCCTTGTAAAAGGTTTGTGATAAATACCCTGTCCACAACCATCTGTTTACCCTAGAAGAGGGAGAAAATGGATAGACTGGACAGAATGGAGAGGGACATCTGGCACATTCACTTTCATTCATTGCTTGCCTGTTTAAACTAAAAATATTTTTTTAAATTTATGCTGTAATAAGAACTGGGAAAGAGCCACATGGACTGAAGACAAGTAAAACTCTCTTAGAGGGCTGGCAGCCCTTGCTGGGTTAAAGCCCAGCCAACTAGCACCATTTATAACAGAGAAGAATGAATTTCCTACAAGGAAGGCTAAGCTTGTCTTCCTAATTTGGGTTCTAATATTCACAGGGAGAAGAAAAAAAAAGGTAGTTTGAAAAGGATATTATATCACTGTGGTGGAGGGTTTATATTATATTTTTATACAACGGCTTTATACACCTGAGGAATTCCTTATTCATCCATAGGAAATGACAAATGTTCCTGCAATGGTCCAGACACTTACAGACCATTTCTAGACCTGTTATTAACCACATCCAACCTTTGGTCTTTAGACTGTCAGCAGTGACTGTGGTTGAGGGGACAGCTCTTGCAAGACTTTCTGGAGTTTCTCCAGATCTTTTCTGCCCCATTTGTTACCAAATGTTCATGCCCTTATGACAGCCCCTGGACTGATTTGGAGCGAGTCAAGTGGAAATAAAGCAAGCTAGACCTAAATGGTTTGACTGGGCAGTTCTCTAGCAGTGCCACAGGCACAGCTGCTTCTCCTGCTGTTTCAAGTGTCTGTGTTATTTGGAGTTTCCCTTTATCAAAGACACAAGAGCAGTCTGCCACATCCTTGCTGCCAGTTAAGGGCCTGAGCAACCTGTATGGCTGTGTGTTAAAGGAGTGATGTTTTACCCTGCCCAATCCATCAGTACAGCCTCTTCAGCACAGAGAGGTGGTAGAATAGGTGCTGCACAGAGCCGAGGGGCCCCTGAGAGCAGTGATGCCACTGCAGCCCTAGTCAGGTGATGAGAAGAGTGTCCTTCTGTCCTGGAGAAGCCCCTTGTCCTGCTCACAGGCACAGTGAGGCAGTGTCTCCAGCCTGTGGTGTGTGCCCTGGGGGAATCATGCATCATGTGAGTCGACTTCCGTGAGCACAACCTCGGAAGATGAATAAACTGTTCTGTCATGGAGTAAATCAGAAAGACTGCAGTTCAGCAGACAGTGTAAAAATTAAGGGTGAAAACAATGCTGCCTAAGGTATTTGCCCTTTAGGCCTTCAAGTGCTGAAGGATTTCCCCAAATTCCTTCTGCTAGCAGCACTGGGAGTCATGACTCTTCACTTTCATGGTAAGACAAATGCTCTGGGTAACCCAAAGTGGTTTAGAAGAGCCTTTTTGGTGATGGCCCAGCCTCAGACAGCAGTGTTTCCATCAGAGATAGCCATGAGGGTGTAGGATTGTGGATAAATCCTTCACAGAGCAGTTCTGGTTCTTGTTCTCCCTGAGCTTTCATAGGTGGGGAAAGCTGTGAATGTTCCTGAATTGGGTGATTTCTTACACTTTGCTACCATCCCTCTTTGCCTGTCTGTTGCTTTTTACAAGGGTTAGATGTTTCTCAAGGCTGCAGTGGCAGGATCCACGTGGTGGATCATGCCACCCCACCCAGCACAATTGCTCAGTACCCCATTGCTGAGGTCAGCAGGAGCCTTTGCTTTGTCAACAAACAGGACAGCCAAAAAGCTTCTCTTTCTGTAACATAAAACTAAAAGTCACATGAGAAGCTAAGGACCCTGTATAAGCAATTAATCCTCTCCAGTACAGTGTAAGCACAAACTCCCAAACACAGACACTGGACAGTGAGCTCATATCTGCCTCATCACCAGTTCCAGGTGAAAATGACCCCTGCAAGGGTGCACGTTTGAGTACACATCCTGAGGTTTTACTCCAATTAATGAGTAAAAATTACATTCCTCTAAGAAATGGTTGGGCTCTGAGCGGGTGCCTTTGCTGACATCTCCTGCCAGAAGGCCCAGTTTCAAATCCCCTTCCCAAAATAATGCAATGCAATGTAATGGCCATGTTATGGCCACCCACAGCACGACTGTGTCAATTTACTTTGTTTGGAACATCCTATGGAAAGATATGTTGCTTTTAATTTTTAATAATACTTTATGTAAAGAAAACATTTCTTTCTACAAGCCTTGCCAGGTAATAGCTCACTGAGATAAGTCTTTGTTCCAAATCAATTGCTTCTAAGTTGTATTCATTAATTTTTTGTTAACTTATTACTGTTTCTATTTAGGAGAAAAATTGTTTTAATATTTTTTTAGAGTAGTCAATCATCTTGGCATATTTGGCAATTTAAAGATAACAAGGTGGGGTCTCTTGTCTGGTGAGAATGAAAATGGTCAGAGGGCTGGAGCACCTCTCTTGTAAAGACAGGCTGAGAGAGATGAGATTGTTCAGTATAGAGAAGAGAAGGCTCCTGAAACCTTCCTGTGGCCTTTCAACACATAAAGGAGGCTCATAAAAAAGATGGAGGCAGACTTTTTAGCAGGGTCTGCTGTGATAGGACAAGGGTCCTTAAAAAAGAAAGTTTGACTTAAATTAGACATAAAGACATAGTTTTTTAAAATGAGGGTGGTGAAACACAAGGACAGGTTGCCCAAAGGGATGGTAGATGCTCCATCCCTGGAAATGTTCAAGATCAGGTTG
>VZRX01000854.1:11653-45833 GCA_013398075.1 Notiomystis cincta
TGGGACACTTTTGGCTCAGCAAGTTTCACTCCACATCTGTAATTTCTCTTAACTTCTTCAGTAATGTCAAATTCAGTTTCTGGTGGGAAAGAAACCTGAGTATTTTTATGAAAGGCTCAGCCACAGGATTGTTAGCAAATCTCTGAGCGGAGACGCTCCCAATGCAGGAGGCAGCAAGCCCAGCCTCCACCTCCACCTCGAGCTGAGTGATGAGGATGGGGTGTAGGAAAGGCAAAGCTATCACTGCCATCAGCTCATTTGTTTTGCTGCACCCTGTGGCCAGCTGCAGGCATGGGTGGAGCAGGCAGCACCACGAGGGTGAGCAAGGGGGAGAAACTCTGCAAGCCACAGCAGCCTTTGGACGTGTATCTGCTGTTGCAGCAGCAAAGAAGCCAGCAGTGTTTGCCTGCCTGCCTGCCTGCNTGCAGGGGATTGGAGTAGGTGACCTTTACAGGCCACTTCCAACCCAATCCATTCTATGATTCTGAGAGTGGAAGTCTGGATGTGTTCATAGGAGGTATCATTTTTTCATACAAGGCTCAGATTCATTCAGGCTTTGGAGAGAAATAAAGAGAACTGATTTCTCTAGCACATTTTTAGAAAAGCCTCAGAAACCTCAGGACACAGAAGCTGCTAAAGCAGACATTAAATGAATGATCTGATTTTAATGTAGCTCATTAGTTTGTAAGAAAAACAGATGGGACATTGAATTATGGCCAAGAGTTCATCTGCAATGGGACACTTTTGGCTCAGCAAGTTTCACTCCACATCTGTAATTTCTCTTAACTTCTTCAGTAATGTCAAATTCAGTTTCTGGTGGGAAAGAAACCTGAGTATTTTTATGAAAGGCTCAGCCACAGGATTGTTAGCAAATCTCTGAGCGGAGACGCTCCCAATGCAGGAGGCAGCAAGCCCAGCCTCCACCTCCACCTCGAGCTGAGTGATGAGGATGGGGTGTAGGAAAGGCAAAGCTATCACTGCCATCAGCTCATTTGTTTTGCTGCACCCTGTGGCCAGCTGCAGGCATGGGTGGAGCAGGCAGCACCACGAGGGTGAGCAANACTGACCAAGGTCAGCCCCCCTCCTTCCCCACTGGCTGAGGAGGGGCTGGGCACATTGGGGCTGGGGCAAATTTTACCCCCTCTTCCCAGGGCAGCAGTTTTTAGCTCCTCCGAAGGCTCAGTCTCACTTGTCTACTGTCAGAATTGATGCAGGAGACCAGCTTTGGATTCCCCTTTAAGTAATTTTTTTTTCAGAGAAAATCTGCACTTCTCTGGGTGCCTCTGAAAGATGAAACTCTATCCTTTCAAGTAATTCCTAAAAGTGGTATCATTACCATATGCTGCAGCTGATGGGATTCTCATTCCCATTTCCCCCTGCCTCCTGAGACATACCACAGGTTACTTGCATCCTAGGAAACAGGAAAGCACACGTTTTCCTGGAAACCAGGAAAAATCAACTCCCTTTGGCACAATGATGCCAGGAGGTTGTGCAGGCAGAGCGAAGAGGAGCATCCAAGACTGAGGCTAAAGGTGTTCACCCAACCCAGCCTGTGAGGGAAGTGCCTATGCAAGTCAGAAACACAGGTTTACCATCCCAAAGCAGTGAACGTAGCTGGAGCTGGGAAAATCTGAAGTGATCTGCTAAAGTTTAAATTATAGTTGGCCACAAACACTTTGCTAGACTCACAGCTTCTGTCAAACACAGCTGTGCCACCTCCTTCAGCACAGCAGCCATGGGGGAGAGGGACCTCATCTGCCTCCTCCCTAGCAGCAAGCCTAAACTGAGTCCTCAGTGCAGGCTGTATGAGCCAGAGACTGCCCACCACATGCAAATTTCTTTTAAAATACACTCTTCTGCTTGGCTTAGTTGCAGGTCCTGCTGTAAATTATTTTCTATATCCAAACACGTTCATACCTTGAAGGAATTTACCATGTGACATGGGATCTGTCTATGATGGGCACTGCAGAGAGGAAATATTGGCTTCTGGGGAGGGGAAACCCCAAATGACTAGAATTTCTAGTGGTCTGACCTTACTATCAAGGCAAGTAGGATGCCCCAAGTGCAGTGAGCAGAGCAGCAGGAGCTGCCACAGGAGCTCCCAACACTGCCCAGTATGGATGCCTGCTGTGGACTGAGACACTGGAGCAGAGGGAAGGCAAAGAGGGTGAGAAGGGGAAAGAAACATTTCATCTGAGGACAGACCCAGCTATCCAAAGGATCATTATTTGATACGAGCTTCATCAGCAGGGAGAGGAGGCAGCCCCGCTTGTCTCCGTGCCCGAAGTGCCTTGCGTGCCTGCAGCTTGGTGATGAAGGAGACAGACCCTGCCTGGTGCCACACATCCCTTTTAATTGAGGAAAAACTGGAGCTGAACTGCAGTGAGACACGGCAGTGGGGTCTGCAGGAGGATGTTGCCAGGGAACCTGGGCCAGCTGGAGCTGCTGCTGGCGAGCACTGCTGGCAGCTGCTCCCCCTGTGCTGGCCCTGTGCTGGTCACAGGGGTGGGCATGGGTGAGTTATATACCCTGTTTTCTCCAGCATAGCACCAAACTTCCTGTGCTGGTCCCACTTGATCAAAGCCCTTAAACTTGTGTTTTCATCTTCCTTTGCTCAGCCAGGAGTTTACATTGCTTGTCTGGTCTGGGGCTATTTCAGGGGCTGCAGTCTGTGCTCAGCAGGTAGGACGCTGGAGGGGCTCAAGAAGCTGCTGCTGGCCCCAAGGACCAGGGAGAGTTTGGGAACTCAGTACTAAGCTGTATCTCAGAGCTTCTTGTGGAGGTTTGTGAAGGTCATTCAGAAACTTCCTCTGGCCCACAAGTGGAAGATGTGTCTGGGCAATCATGTGGGTTCAATATGCTGCTGGAGAGGGAAAGGGCAAGATCAGAAAACACTGAGAGATCACTAGCTTCAATGACCAAACCACAGTTAATAACTTCAAATTCTCCTTTACACAGGATATTTCCTGTGCATCAGGATTACTGGGACTTTGCTTGCCAGCTATGCTGTATTTTGACTGCACAGAAAAAATTGTGTTTAGAAACTCCATTATTTGAGAAATCCAAGGCAGAATCTTGTTGAATGCTTTTTATCTAAATTACCCTCTTATGCCACTCCATTTCAAAATAATGTCTATAATTACTCTGGATACATACTTATGCAACTAACTTATTTTGCACCTGTGAAACTCGTGGGTTTTTTGCCTCCCACATGCATGACATGGTGCACTGTAGCGAGTAGTGCCATCATCCTTGAGCAATCACTAGGGAATTTTGTACCATGAATATCTTGCTGGGTACTAGAGCACGCATACCGATACTTGTGTGAGAAACCATCTGCTTTTAAACTTGTGAGAGATGCTGGTAAAGAATACAAAACTAGAAATGTTGTTTTGTTTTGTTTTTAAAGTTGGTGTGTATCTGAATAGTTGACTTAAAGGTAATAACACAGCTCATCACCAAAAAAAAGTTACTAAAGAGATAGGGGGCAATGTTATTGAATAGGTTTATTTCTCTCAGTCTTGCCTGAACAAAAGCAGCACCATCTGTTGCTCTCTGTGCTGCCAATCACAGGAGCTTTTTTTCTGCCCAGATGACGATTAAGAGAAATGAACCATATGCCAGAGAAATTAAGTGAGGAGGAAAATGTTTATTTTCAAGGTGGTCTTAGACTGGAATAATTTAACCTGATCCATTGGACACATAGGGCTGAATCATGACTACTTTTTCATTTTACAGAAACAATGCCCAATCTATGAAGCTTTTTTGGCTTTTAGTTTTTTAAAACCTGCTAAAAGCAGTGCTGATTTCACATTTCTCCAGCAATCTTGCAGTGTAGAATGACCCTCATGAAGTTGTAACTATTGAGAATGGAAAATACGTTCAAGGCTTATTCTGATCCCTACACATCAGCTTGAGTATATTCCTCAGGATGCTTCTTACCCAAGCAGCACCCCCATCATGATGTGGTTGGTTGAGGAGCTGCATTTCTCTGGACTGCTTTCCTGACACTTGCTCCCAGAAGGGTTAGATGACACTGTGCTGAAAGCCCTGCTTCCAGCTGGAAGCTGTCTGGCAGCCAGACGCTCACACTGCTGTGGCTAACCCCTGATAGCAGTGCTGGAAAATTCCTCTCTGTTTTCCTCAGAGCTGCGTGAGCCAACATATGAAAGAGTGTCTGGGCTATGGAGCAGACGTGGGCAAACCATGGAATGTGAACAGGGATCTCCTGGGCTATTAGGCTTGTGCAGTTCATCATCCTGTAGCTCACTCTCAGAGGTGGAGGTCCCTGTCCATGGCTGAGGAGAGGAATGCTGCTGTTTGTCGAGGGTTTGCTGCTCTCCCTTAGCGAGAGCTTCCTCCAGGGAGTCCAGACACTGCAGATGGCCAGAGCCAAGGCAAGCTGGGCAAACTCTGTGTGCTCACAGAGCCAGACTTGGGAGAGGGGATGCTTTGTCTCAACTAGTCTGCTAGTCTAAGTTACTCAGAAAACATTTGGCAGTTATGATCTTCAGGGTTGATTGTTACTTGCACAGCAAGGAATGTGTTTTTGCAAGGCGCTGGAGTAACCTGAATTACTGCAATCCACGTGTCTGCAAGGCAGAGCAGTAGCACCCAGGAGGACACTCAGGTCAGAAGCCTTGAATCAGTGCTGTGTTCTTCAGGGCACAGTACTTGGTGGCAAGCATGGCCACAGGACCTCCAGGATCCATCCCAGAGCACAGCAGAGATACCAGCACACCTCCACCCCACTGCAGTCCTTTCCTGTTGCTTTGTCCAGGACAAGTGCCAATAGTTTCCTTTGTCTGAATTTTGAATATGAGGTGAGGAAAACAAATTACACTGTTCTGAGCAACTGAAGGAGGGTGCTGAAAGAGTCAGAGGAGATTGGCAGCTGCTTTATTCTCCTTTATTTCAAAGTTGTGTTTGGAAAATTGGATATCGGTCTTACGGTCAAGATACCTTAAGGGTGGGTGCCTGATGGAAAATGTGACTTCTTCCAATCCCCTCCTCTCTCCCCACATTCAAGTGTTTGGTTTCCTTACATAAAATATCAGAATAAAACTGACATTTGTTTCACATCAAGTCTCAGTTTTCACTTGAAATTTTAAAACGTGAAGAAAAATAAGAAAAAAAGTTATTTTCTCCCGGCTTTTTTGGAATGGTTCCTTTTGTAATCCCACTGTAAAAGTGGGACAATATTAAAAAAGAGGGATATGTCAAGATTTAAAAAGGGAGAAACAGAGTAAGCTAAAGTGCCGAAATTAAACTGTCTTCCTTTGTTATCTGTTTTTCAGAACTACATTAGGTTACTTATTTGCATTTTCCATGCTGAGATTTTGGCCCTAATTCAAGGCTGTTTCACAGAAGTTTTCAACTTCAATGACATTACAGAGTTTGATGGAAAAACACTCATCAAAATTGTTTGAGGATTCCTTCCTGTGCAGACAGAAGGTGCCAGGGCTGTCTGGAACTGGAAGTACCCATTGCCAGTTGTCCCTGCCACTTGATGAGCACAGACTAGCACAAGAAGTTGGAGGTGGATACATTTCATAGCCACTCAGGGCACAGCCACAGCTGGCTAACACACTCCTTATGCACCCCATCTAGATCAGGGAAGCAATTGCTGCTGGAGAAAGAAATATATCCATCAGTGCTTGATTTTTGTCTGCTCTGGTTTTTATGTTATGAGAAAATAAAGGGAGTATCTCAGAAAAAGACAAAAGAAGTTTAAAACAAATATTCCAGCCTCCAGTGGTTTAAAACAAATATTCCAGCCTGAGCTCCACAGCATGGGAGGCTACAGCTGAAGATGCTGTGTCATGGCAGGAAACATTTTCCAGAGAGCAAGTTCAAGTGATACTGACACAAAGAAAAAGGCACCAGGAAGGGAAAGAGTGCAGGAAGCTTCATGTTGGAGTCCTGGACACAAGAGAGTAGTGTTAAAACCAGAATAATTTCTCACCAGAAAGGCCACCAAGGTTCAATTTTACGTACAGAATAAATCAGAGATCACACCACTTTTGGGGAGAGCAATTCTGAGAGCATACACTGGTGAAGATGCCCAGGGAGTATTTTATGTACAGGAGTTGGCTAAAACCTGAGTGCAACACCCCTGTCACAGAGGCACCTTTCAGCTTTGGGCTATGGATACCACATGATACTTGTATAAAGCCAAATAAATTATTATTTTAATTAAGTTTGGACTTGTCCTTGTTTCAGTCTTAACAGAAACCTGAATGTTGGCTTCAACAACTCCACTCTGCTTCATCACAGCCAGGGCTTTCTGGCAAGCACAGCACACCTCAGGGACAGCCCCCATGTGCTTATGATCTTCTGAGCCCAAGAGGAGGAGTGAGAGAAAGAGCAGTCTGAGAGAGGATTCCAATCTTGCCTCTTTGGTTTCTTTCTTGGGTGCTCTTTGCAGTTTGGATGGTGGTGCTCATGCCAGCCTCACTCCACCATTTACCTTCCACTTTCCCCAGCCTTGTGGAAAATGTTGGTTAGATCCCACAGAAGAAATCTGTTTCTCAAAATAACCCTCAAGGCAAAGAAAGAAAGGTTGAGAAGGAGTTATTTGATTGCTTGTAGCTGCCAGGACCCTTACCAGCACTCTCTGCATGTTTCCAAGTCCTTTTCTCTATGGTATGAGCCAACACCCTGTACTCTCCAGTCACCCAGCACTGTTCACCTCCACATCAGCACAGCTGCCAGCAAGGAAAACCATAACCTGGCCTCAAGGAGTCCACAGAGACCAACCACAGCTGCAGGTTATCCCAAGCCAGCATTGCTCCTCTGGCCAGCAGGAGGAACAGCTTCAACTGTCCTGCCAGACACTGAGATCTCACATTCTCTGGAGCACCTCTATCTCTGAAAATAACTAGGGTGGCTGCTGGTGGAGACACACCTGTCATGCCAGTCCATGCACATCTAAGTCCTTTTCAGTACTTAAATTTGGATGTATGTACTTTACCCAGGGCTAACATATTTTCTATGTCCTTAAAAGAAATATAAAAATGATTCTACAAAGCCACAAAAATATGTTCTTAAGAGCAAAAAAAAAAAAAAAAAAAAAAAATTTCTTGAGTTGCATGTCCAAGTGATTTTTTTGTATTCTCCAAACCTTGATATTTGTTTCTTACATGTATGTTCAATGTCCTGGCATGATGAGACCTACAGTCTGATACCAAAGTCTAAGGATTTCATTCAAACAAACAAAAAGGAATAATACTCAACCTGATGGCACTGCAGTGCCTGAAGTAGTGTAGGAAGGAACTGAGAATGAAATGTGTCTAAAAGAGGAGCTGACAGCAAGTTCCTATCAGCTGTATTTTTGGTGCTTTGGCTTTGCATCCATTTTAGGCTCCAACAGCCTTTCATCCACACTCCTGAGGGGAAGGTTAATTTTTAGAACTGTCCTTCCCCTTGCATGTACCTCTGATGATACAGAGGCACTCCCCTGCAGCTTTCACACACAGCCACAGCAGAAAATCAGTGTCAAAGGGATTTTATGAAATAGTCTTGAAAGGTTTGAATAGTCTGGAGAGTGACTGGTGGAAAATACATCTTTGTCCCTGCAGCAGTCTGGACACTGCCAGGAACCTCTCTTGCTAGTTCAAGCTGACCTTCAGAACCCTGCAACACCCATTTCCACCAGTGGTCAAAGAGTAACTCTGAATTCAGAGCTCTCTCTACAGCACAGACAAGCTTGGAAGGAGCCACAAGCCCGTGGAACAGCAGTGTGAGAGTGTTAAACATCTCAGTGCTAGAGTCAAAAACCAAAGTGCTGCATAGAAGACTTCGGTGCTACCTCATTTTAAAATGCAGACAGGGAGTGGGATTCCTGTTAACTAAGCTGGCTGAGAACAGCATCAATGTCTCTCCTCTATATCTGTATGGACAAACACTTTAAATGAAGTTGTTACTTCCAGGCTCATCTCTGCCTCTCTGTTTTGAGAAAACAGCCCCTCACAGCTGTGAAGAGAAGCTGGAAAACAGGGCCCCAATGTAAGCAAGAATAGATGTGCCCTCTTTATAGGGCTGGCCTGGCTGCTCTGGGGTATATCTGACACAAACTGACACTGCCAGAGGGGCATCGACCTGAAGGCAGGAGCACAGTGGGGTGGTGATCCTGCACAACTGTGAGCATTGCAATTCATCATTACTAATTTCAAGTGCTTCTCCTGTATGGCTTTTTCATCTCTGCAATGTGTGGAGGGGGCCCTGCTGCTGTATCTGCTGGTGTTGAAGGAGAGAGATTTTCCTCACTTCCCTCAACCCTCAGTCTGGGAAAACCACAGGGATGCTCCATGTTGCCAATGCCATGGCTTTGACTGAGAGTTACACCAGCACCCACCCTGAGTCCTGCCACACTGAGATTCACTTCTGCAGCATAAATAAAATCAGAAAAACTCCTTCACATGGCTGACATGTGTGTTTTGAAAGGTTTCTGAGGAAGGAGACAAACACTGGAGAGGTTTGCATGGGACGAGTGAACTTTTGGGGAACAGGTTATGGGACTGGTTTAGTCAGCATTTTAGATGGTGCTGTTATCAGCTAAGTATCAGTTAATTAATTAGTGTGTATAAAATGAAGTATAATTTATACAAGGATTCTAGATCTGTTATGAAAACAACTATGATGTAAGACATGGGGTTTTTTTGCTTAAACTGAAGGAGCCACTTTGCAAATAAAGCAGGAATTTGACTGTCCTCAGCATCACTTAACCACTGCCATGAAGACCTAGAAAAATAAACAGGCTTGTCTTTGTGAACTGAAGACATGCTCCTCCAGCACCACACACTCACACAGGGGGTGAATCACTCAGCAGACACTGTGACCTGCTGTTCCCAAAAGGTCATGTGGGAATATGGAGACACATAGACAGAGATGATAATGTGCAGGAGAATAAACAGGGAAACAGCAGGAGAGGTTGTGGTGGGGGACTGGGGAAGGAACTGTGTCAGAAGGTTTCATGTAGCAGAGGAGTCCATTTCTGAATTTGGGACACACACTTGAAAAATCTCAGCAGATTCCTGGCAGTCATTCGAGGCTCTGAATCAATATGTGCATTTCAGATGAGATAAGAAGTGCATGTGAGGAATGGGGAGGCTTCACTACTTTGAAGTGGGTGCCAATGGGGAATTTGTAGCTAGTGTTTAAAAGCACTCCTGCCTGTTCCAGTTGGTACTTGGAACAGAACTAGGTTATGAAAATACTGTAAAATAATATGCTGTTCTTACACAATAATGTTGAACAATGCTGTGCAGTGTTGCTCCCTTGCTGTGGCAAAGGCTCTGAAAAATAATGACCTCCTAGATCAGAGATCTGTAGATAAAATACAACTATTGTATTATCAATAATGAGTTATGTTGGTTTAGAAACCTTTTCCTGTAGCCAATTTATGCATCACAAGATGCAGTGTTCAAGATCAGGGTCTTTTTAAAATGGCAAGAATGCAGCAGAAGTCCAACTCTGAATGAAGGCTATGAAAGAGCTTTTGTGTCCTGGAATCTTGATATTTTAAAGTTTATTCATAGAGATCTGCTAAATGTAATGACTGTGAATCCTAAAGCCTCCCTAATTAGGAGATATGGAGACAAGAGTGGATATTTGCATGTGTATTGGAAATAAGAGAAGCAAATCCACACAAGTAGGGGGCAGGCAGTGTCCTCCATGCAAGTTAACTGCTACCAGGTTTCACTTTCCTAGGCACAACTTATTCTCAGTGCACAGGGTGTCTTGCCCTGTGCATGGTTAACCCGTGGGTTACTCTGGGTGGGCAGGCCATGAGGGCTGCTACACTGGGGCACAGCTTGGATTTCTTCTGGGAGAAACAAGCAGAAGCTGCTGTGCTCCATGAAAGCATCTGAAACACCGTGTGGTGGGGCAAGGGAGTGAAGGAGACACCACACACAGCAGAAGAAGAGTCAGGCAGACCAAAGGGCTGGTGTTTATCCCAGCTGGGAGAACTGTGGGTGCCAGCAGGGGTGGAAGAGACATCCCAGGGCTTTTGGGGAGTACCAGCTGCACAGCTGGGAATCAGAAGGAGCCATATGGGTGACTCCTTGCTCCAAGTGCAGCAGGGAGGCTCACCTGGAGCTCAGCCTGGGCACTGCCAAGTGTCACATGAGTCCTGCCCCAGAGAAGGTGTCTGGAGAGGAGCCTCCACTGGGGCTTGGGATGGCCTGAGCAAAACCAGTTGCAGCTCTCTCATGCACTGGCAACGTGAACATGCTCCACATCTTCTGGCAGCTAGTGAAGTTGCTCAGCCAGATGTTGCCATGTTTGGAAAGAATTGCAAAGACCTGCAATCAAAGTCCCTGATTTTCAGGCTGAGCAGAGATCACCCACAGGTGATGCAATTACACTGAGACAGACATAAACTATCTGCTGCTACCTGTAATGTACTGATCCCAAGGACTGGGGTGTTTCCTTTCACTTTTTTTTTATTCCTATGTAGTTTTTTCTATTTATTTTCCTTTTCGTATTATTTTTTTTCTTCTCTGATTCCTTTATTTCTTATTTTCCTTTTTCTTCCTTCCTTTATTTCTAATTTTCCTTTTTTTTTCTTCCTTTTCCTTTTCTTTTTTTTCCTTTTTTTTTCCTCTTCCCTTTTATTTTCCTTTCCCCCACTGCCTAGCAACCTACTCTGTCAATTCCATAGCTGATTATTTGCTTGAGGTTGGAGACTGCACACAGAGCAACACCAGCTACTTGAGACAGGGCTCTGGGAGGCTGTGGCACTGGTGCAGCACTCCCACTCACGGGGGGCTCTGGTTTTTTATCAGATTCATCTGGCTGGAGCTGGAAGAAGAGAGAGCTGTAGTACCTCAACAGTTTAGATGGTCTGTGAGAAAGCTGCAGGGACTATTTTTCAGGTCCCTGAGCAATGGCTTCCAGTGATGAGAAGTTTGGTTTGAGGGCAGGAAGGACAGGGAGCTGGCACAGCCAGGTAGGGTGGGCAGACAAGCCCTGCTGAAGGGGCAGGTTGTGAAAAATTTGGTGGACCCACAGGGGTCCACCAAAAACTGACAGACTTGAAGGAGAGCTTCTCTGGGCCTTCTTTGCCTTGCCTTTTTATGCACATTCACAGCTGATACACTGTCAATTGTTGCTTTCTAATCATAAGTCCTTGCTTATAAATGCACTTCCTTTCCATAGGTTTAAAATAATTTTACAAGTTATGGCAGTATGGCACTGCATTTATTTGACAAGTTAATGCACTGTCAGTATTTGACAAATGGATAAATCAAATAGAGGAAGGATAATTGATTTGCCCACTGCTAAAATACAGTGACATAAATTCCCCCAGTTCCCATGCACCTCCTGCTTCCAGTCCTGGGACTGGTATATTCTTACTAGCTCCAGCAGAAATTTCAAAGGAAACACCAGAATATCTCAAATAGAATTTGTGGCAATTTTTACACATAAGATAGAATTACACCAGCAATTGCATAAATTTGAAAATATAATGTGCAACAGAAAGTAGCTGTTGAGAACAGCATGACAGCTGGATTACATGCTGTTTTCTAATAATCTTGTTGTGCAATGTGGCATACATAATTCAAAATGCAAGCACTCCAACTTGCTTAAGTTTGAATTGGAAATAGAACCCACATGACAAAGACTAGGAAACAAATGGTTGAGATATGCAGATTCATTTGTATCTGCACATCTGTTCTGAAAAAGGTAGGAGAGGCAAATATAATGCAGAAATAAAGGAGACATAGGAAGTGAAAGAGAGAGGACACAAACTTTCTCAAAAATCCTTATTTCATGAAACAAAAAAAATCTGAGGCAAAACTTCCAATACCATGGTATTTCTCTTAGGAGTGTCACGTAAAAATGTTATTTCTAACACAAGCAAAGTAAATTTACAAAGCTGTAGACAAAAATATCAGACATATGCTGTGAAGTCTGTCCAGAGAACCTCACCAGTAAAACAACACAACAGTAAAAGTAGTTCAACAGCTCAGCAAAAGCTCCCAGCGTGATGTGATGAAACTGAATTTGCACTCAAGGGAAAAACACATGTGATCACCGAGGCAATCTTGATCCTGGGAGTAGTGTTGATGAGTCTAGCACTGGAACCAGGCAAACTGTTCTGCTGGCAATATTATTTTCAAAGATTTCAAAATACTTGGGGAGGTTAAGAGGACTGAACATATTCAAAATCCTTTCAAAATGTAAATTGAGAGTGCCTTTGAATACAGTGATTAAATAAACTCGTGGAAAAAACACTAAGATAGAAACAAGCTGTGAGGACTTGTTCCTAGAACCTACATTCAGTTGGATGCAAATCAGGAACTAAAAAAGCTATGCAAGTAGTGCACTGCCCAGTCTGTGGTGTGCCTGGCAAGGGCCCTGCTGGAAGATGTGTTTGCTTGTGCTTGATGGAGGAGGAACAGGTTGGTGTGGAGTGGGCAAAGATACTCAGCAGATCCAATGAGGGGCTTTGCTGAATCTTTCCAGCACAAACCAGCAGCTCCTCTCGGTGAGCTGTGCAGGCTCCTTCTGCAGCCAGTACAGGCAGTAAATTGAAAGCATAAATCACACCCTCTGTGTCAGACATCAGCCCCAAGACACAGTGGCCTGCCTTATGTGGGTGAATTTCTCTGCTGTTTGGAATGGGAGATGAGACAGCTGCTACAAACTTCACCTTCCAGTCAAAGTTCTGTGAGGAAAGCCCCAGTTCTGCCTGGTGGTGCCTTCTGCTGTGACCAGGCAGGAGCGGCTGCCACCACCTGCTGTCCTCCCTCTGGCTCCCCTCAGCCCCACTGCTTTAACCAGGGTATCTGCTGTCTGTGGGAACAGTGCTTGCTCCTGGCCCTGTCTGTGTGAACACTGCTCGGCAAGAACACGTTTTTGTCTTCAAACCCTGTTTTCTTCCTGCTGCTCAGCCACGCTCAGTTCTTCACGTCCCCCACACCGTCACTTACACTTCTCCTTGGCGGCACCTCTGTCTGCTTTCCCTTCAGCCTCCCAAAAAGCCCTTACAGCCGACTCTTCTTCTCGCGTACTCTGACACGTTTGCCACAGCCCCGAAGGCACTCAGTGCCCACCGACCGGGCGTGTTTGTGGGGCAGGCTCGGCGCCCCAGGGGCACGGCCAGCCCGGCCCGGCCCGGCCCAACCCGGCCCGGCCCGGCCCAGCGGGATCCCAGCGGAAGAGGCCAAGTGCCCGCGGAGTCCGGCGTGCTCCAGCATCCCCCGCCATGTCGTATTTCCCGCTCATACCCGCCAAGAAAAAGGCAAGGCATGGAAAATGGTGCTTCAGGAGGCTCCTCCGGGCAGTGCCACGACGCAGTGCTCCGTCTCCCTCTAGTGATCCCTGGGAGCAGGGAGGCACTCCCCGACTCCCTGCTCGGACGGGCTTTTGCTGCCTTCCGCGCACAGGAAGGCCAAGTCCCTCCCTGACCAAGTTCCCATCCCTGTCTGCGGGACAGAGCTCTGGCTCAGGTCTGAATTATTCATTACGCTGAGCACTGGTCCCATGGAAAAGCTGCTGTCTCTGCGGCAGCCCAGTCTAGCAGAGGCCGTGTTGGAGCTCACACCAGTCTGCTGCTGCCAGATGGTCCTCTCTGTGTCCCGAGAAAACCATCCACACCAGCAGCTTGCAGATTGGGAAAGCAGAAGCTCACAGAGTGGTCTTTTGCCCTGTGGGGGTGTATCCAGTCTCCTCGGCGTATCCATTGGCCCCGTATGCTGGGTTTGCCTGCGGTAGATTTAATTGTCTTCACAGTTGCAGGTGTGAAGATATGGTTTGGATTTGTGCTAGAAACAGTACTGACAACACAGGGATGGTTTTATTCTCTCTGAGTTACTGCTGAGCAGCCCTTGCACAGAGCCAAGGTCTTTTCTGCTCTTCACCTCACCTACCACTGAGTAGGCTGTGGGCACCAGGAAGCTGGGAAGGGACACAGATAGGACAGCTGGCCCCAGGTGACTAAAGGGACATTCCATCCCCTATGGCACCATGCTCAGTATATAAAGCAGAGGGAGAAGAAGGAAGCAGAGGGGACAGCGGGAGTGGTTGTGTTTGTCTTCCCAAGTCACCATTATGTGTGATGGAACCAGCGCTCCTGAAGATGGCCAAATCCTGCCTGCCCATGGGGAGTGGTGGATGAATTCCTTGTTCTGCTTCTGCTTTGCCTGTTGAACTGTCTTTATCTCAGCCCATGAGTTTTCTCCCTTTTACAGTTCTCTCCCCCATCCCACTGGTGGGGGGAGGCTGGGTGGGCCAAGTTGATGTCTGGGGTTAAACCATACACCCTGCTCAGCAAATGCCCTGGGTTACTCTCTTTGCGGAGAAAAACACCCCAAACCTGCTTTCTCGGGGTAGCCTCATGTAACAGGGGATGAACGCAGTGTCTTCGGCCACTGGCAATGAAAAGACACCTTGGCCACCCGCGCTGGCACACGGGCCCCCGGGCTGTGCTGGGTCTGCGAAGGGCAGTGGGACAGAGCACAGCAGGGACACACACAGGCGGGGCCACACATAGGCAGGGACACACACAGGCGGGGCCACACATAGGCAGGGACACACACAGGCAGGGAAGGCAGGGAAGGCAGGGAAGGCCGCAGGACACGGCGCTTCCAGCAGAGCCCGCTGGATGGCAGTGACAGGTCTGGGATGGAGCGGGTCCCTGCACAGCTGCCCTGGATTAGCTCCTTGGGAAACAGAGTGAAACCTGTTCTAGTGCCTGCCCGTGAGCACACAGGTATTTAGCGCTCCTGATATTTGCTGTGAGTTCCTTAGGCATAATCGCCCCAAAAATGAGGAGCTGCGCCGCCGCATGACGGATGCTGCTGTGTCTCTGGAAGTGCTTTTTTGATGTGTGAACAGCCCTCACCGCGGGCTCCTCACTGCGGGGCAGGTGGAGACATCGTCTCCAGCTAAATCGAACAGGTCCTCATCGCTGAAAGGAGGAGGGGTCCTTCTCTGCCACATCGCAGCCACTGCAAACACCGTGACCGTCCCCAGTCGGACAGACCCGGCCGGACTCGCCCTGAGCCTGCACCACCTCCTGATAGCACTCTGGGGCTGGGGCAAGGGCAGCCCGATGGAAGGCTCAGTGAGCACCAGAACAAACAGGATGGAGAAGGCAACACACATCCGGGACCAGAGATGCAAGCAAGGAGGGCAGGAGTGCTGCTACTTTTCTTGTTAGGAGTGGTTTTGTTGTTGAGGAGCACACGTGGGTTTCAGCTAGTCACATTCATAGTATGATAATAGTTTTGGGATGGACACCCAAGTGGAGTTTGTGCAGTGCAACACTCTGCTCCCAAGCAGGTGAGACCAGGTTGCTCAGACACTTTCCTGGCTGAGTACTGAAAGTCTCAGAGTATGGAGATTCCCTGCATCTCTGAAGCCGTCTTCAAGATTTGTTTACCCACACCATGAAGAAGGTTTTCCCTCATTCTGATGCTCCAGGTTGTGTCTGTGCCTCTTGTTCTACCACCATACCACTTGAGGTGACTTTCACTTGCCTGATCAGCCATGCCCTCCCATGAGATAATTCTAGGCAGTGATAGCATTCCCTCTACCTTCCAAAGAACCCACTCCCAGTATTACACCCAGAGCCTTGCTATCAAAAATTACCGCATTTTGTTTTAAAATGGTATTTTTCTAACGAAAGACACTTTGCAAAGCATTGGGCAGGTACACACACAAACCGGGCCGAGATGAGTGTGCTGAAGCCCAGCTTTTCCTGTCGCTTCCCGAGCAGCGGTGCCCGCCGTGTCCCCCTGTCCCCGCTGCAGGGAGTCAGCGAGGCTGGCGGCCGACAGTCGCAGCACCAGGGACGCGCCAGGCTTTCATGACTTCAGGGGGCGAGGGCTGTGACTCACTGATGGGCTTGGGGCAAGAAGGGGAGAGCTGACCTGACCGCCTGCCCTGCCCTCTGTCCCACCCTCTTTTTGGAGCATCCCTCCCCAGCTGCAGGCAAGGCTAAATGTCTTCGACACTCCTCAGCTGCCATAAACGGTAAGCCGGCACTGGTTTCGGTTCTCTTTCAAGCCACAGGACTGCAACTTGTAATTTCTTAACTGCTTCTCCCATTGATTATCTGGACCTTGATGGGTATGGGATGCTTCATTTCCAAATTCAGGGAGCTGTGGTGTTCAGGCAGCTGAATCATACAGGCTATATTGTGCTCACCAAGCATTTGAGCTGCAAGGAAAAGGAGAGCTTATCTCTGCACTTGCAGGCAATGAATCAACAAAAAGACACCATTAAAGAGCTAAAGCTGAGGGAGGAGAGCAGCCTGAGTTCAAAGTCATAGGAACTCGCTGGCCATGTTTAAGCTAAGCAACCTGGGAGGTGGCAAATTCTGCACGACTTTCAACCTTGACAGCATAATGTTTCTTGAAAAAGCACAGCACAAGAAGAACAGTGTCATTCAAAAAGCCATCGTGGTTGCCAACTATACCATTTAATGATTCAAATATTCAAATCTCTGTATGCAAGTAGAGCAGATCCGCAGAAATATCAGTGTGTTAAACCTTTTATTCCTGTTTAATTCAAAACTCCCATTGAAATCTAAAGGTTTTACTGTCTGTAACCTGTGTTTAAATATTTCCACAGCCAGTTTGCAAAATAAATATTCTCCAAACCAGGAAGCAGACACAAAGGTCTCCCTTGACTCTGATGATTTTCTATAATTTATATGATGACATCACGATTCCAGGCACTAACCCTTGCCCTCACTATCACATGCTGGATGAATGCTACTCTGCCTCACCACCCCTTCCTGATCCCTTTGATCCAGGCAGACACACCAGCTGCAGCAGCTGCTGACATACCTCTGGAGGAAGAAAGTTCTGTTCCATGAAAGGTTTAGGGATTTTCCTGGTTGATTCATTTGAAGATGGAACAAACCTCCTGATTTTATTTTATGAAAAGAAATTTTGTCTCAAGCCTATGGCAATTTCATTTTGACAAAATGGGAGTGTTTGTATTTTGTGTTGTAATGCAGAACTGAAAAATGTTTGAATATTAAAGAACATCAAAGTGAAAGCAGTTTAGTATACAAACTAGAAACATGTGTTGAAACAGGACTTTTTCTTCCATCTCATGAGCTGAAACATCAGCAAATTCAATTCCATTCCTCAGAGCATGTCAAATTCCTCATATTTCCATATCCTAGCAGACTTTTCCACCACTGCTTGTTTCACCACTTCCACTGCTTGTATCTACACCAATTTCAGAGCTGCTTTGCATTGATACTGGAGTTACAAGAGTCCTACCACAGTATTTTTACATGTGGGGCCACATTTCTGGGGGTTGTTTTAAGTATAGCTGTGCAAATTTGCTTGAAAAGGCAACCTAGCACAGGTCTGCTCGGGACACCAGCCAGCTCTGCCTGGCATGCAGGGGAACACAAATGGAGGTTTTTCTAGCTCTAATAATCACAGCCAGACCTGGTGCTGCTTAATTTAACAGCATAGCTCAGAGGCCAAGATTTTCTGTTTGCAGAATCACATGGGCATTGTAAAAGGCTCAGAATGTCTGAAAATCAGACAGCTTATCCAGATGGCTGAACAGCGTGCTTGGGGACACAACTTCAGGCAGACAGTCTTAAAAGTCTTGGCTGTACCAGCTGTAGGAAGGAAGGTGATAACCATTTTTCTTTTACACTGTATAGAGATGTAGGTATTCAAAGAATTGAGTTTTATTGCTTAGGTAAGAAATCTTGCTTCTAAACTAGAGGATACTGTATTGTCTCCCTTTCACTGGGCATTCGTAATTTAATCATGCAAAAGTTAGTGCTTACTACAAGTGGAAGAGAAATCACATTTGTCCTCATTCTATTGTCATTTGTTTTGAAATGGGGAAACCATTTTTGGTGCTGTATTTTTCCACAGCAGGAGCTAGACAGGATATCATGGAAAAGTGCGCACATGGGAGAGCTGTGCTGAGACAGGCCAGGACAGAGCAGCCTCAGGGGAGACACAGGGAAGCAGATGCTGACATGAGCAGCAGGAGTAACCTCCTGTGGCCACTCAGAGACCACCTGTCCAGCTCTTCCACCATCTTTCAGAGGACCCATTTGAACTGTACACCTCAGTGTCCCAGGTGTGCAGCCCTGTGGTCACAGACACGAGTCCCTTTCCCTGCGAGTGCCTGTCATGTTGCTGATTTGACATTCAGTCCTTGACTCAGCCTGGACACGATGGGCACACATCCATCTCTCCAAGGGGACACACAGTGGTCTCTGGGCATAGATGAGCCAGTCCTTTTCTGGAGAATTTCTGATGAGATGCTGCAGGAGGGGACACGGCACCTGTCCCTCCGACACCTGCAATGGCCCTGTGGCCCGTCATAGCTCAGATGCTGACTGCTGCATCTTCTGACTCCCAATGGATCCTCATTTCCTTCTGGGAGCAAAAGGCACAGAAAAGCTCCTGTTCAGTTACCACCCTGCCACATTCTTGGCCTAGCAAAAACTGTCCCTGGTTCAGGTTACCCCCTGGCCTTGCTGGTGTCCTGGAGGGTGTGAGACAAGCACCACGATCAAACAGCGCGGACAGGTGAGCCTCAGTTCTGGCCCTTGTAATTGGCACAGATGTGTCCTGGGTGCACAGTCCCCCTGCATGCAGTCCTCTCCTGCCCTAAGGTGAGCAACAGGTTCCCTAAAGACTGCTTGTGGTGGCACTCTTGTTCCCTTTGGCGTGTTGAGAATGGATGCACTGCAACTTGCCCTTGCTATAGCTTTCTTCCTCCCGGCCAGGCACATTTTTCCTTAAACAATATCGAGGTTTCCACCTTATCAGTACTCATCCACCCCTCACCAGATGTCAAATGCCTGTCCAAGCACTAAAACAACATGACCTTGCAGAGTTTCATTTACCTGTTTGCCAGCTGGTTGAAATTGCTGTTATGTGGCCAGCACTGCTATGCAATGGCCAAGGAGCTTTAATGTTTCACTTGTGGCTAACAACAGCTGGCAGCAAACTTGCCTATTTCCTCTCTGCCACATGAAATTGCTGCAGCCCTTTGAACTTGATAGGCAGTAGTGCCAATTAATCATAGCACAAGTGTGAGCCCAGCAGGCACCTGCAGGGAGAGTACAGCCACAGAGGGGAAAGGGAGCAGGGTGGTGCTGCTGTGAAAGGACTCTTCCTCCTGGGTGAGGAGATGTGGGTGCCAGGAGTTGTCTTCAAGCAACGTATTTAAGGGGGTTTCCTTGATAAAGGACAGGTGTCTTCACAGCAGGGCATGCCACCTGCCCTGCTGCAAGTGGATAACTCTCAAGTCCACAGTCAGACCCTGAGTTGCTCAGGGCACAAACTTAATTTTCAGCATAACATTATAATTTAATTTTCCCTGGAGAAAAAAAGATAGATTTTCACTGTCACAGAGGCTGAATCTTGAAATACTTTCCTAAAAGACTGAAGTTGGAATTCAGTTGTGTCCTAAATAGAAGCGTATCAAACTGTAAATATCACCATCATCCATCATGGTAAAGAGAGACAGTTATATTGCAGGAATCATATCACAGGAGATGTAGATCAGCTGAGAAGCCTGAGTACAGAAAAGTTCAGAGGTATAAAGAAACAAGATTGCACCATTTCCCTGAAAGGTCAAATGTAGTGTCCAGACCAGATCATTCCAGTGTATGATTTTAAAAGAAATTTTAAGAAACACCTTTTTTTTTTCCCCTACAAAGCACATACAGTGAAAACACATATTTTTTCAGCGGTGAAACAGTTTAAATAAACCAATCCAATTAATATTACCAAATAACTTTGCTTCAGATAACACCAAGAGGAGAAAACCGGTTCAGACAGCGCGGGAAGAGGCGCCATCCCCAGCAGACACATCCCAACGGGAGACAAAACAGCCGTGGGTGGCTCAGCTTTCCCAGCACAACCTAATCAATAACCTCACGCGCAAGCCTTGCCAATAGCCCTGCTCAGAGTCAAACACGGGACACAAACACTGATTTCCCAGGGGGAAGGTGTCCCCTCTGAGTGCATGGGAACAGCCACTGTGAGCCCATTGCTCCACACACAGCTGGGCTTTCGTGCAGTGGACTCTGACCCCACACGTAAGGATGTGGTGTTTGTCGCGGCCACAGACGTTTCAGTCCAAACCTGAATTGCACCATCGTTCCTGCCGTCCAGATTAGTCCACCAGGAAAGGTTTCCAGAGCTGTGGCAAGGGAAGACCCACTTGGTAATATGCTGTTAGAACTGAACAATGTATTCACACTTTGTTCACTCTCTTTTGAAGAAGGAACATGTGCTCTGGGAGCTCTGGGAACTCTGGCAGTCACAGTCCTGCCGTGTGCCAGCAGTGCCACACTGATGCAAAAATGTGAACACCACATTGATATGTAATAAATAAGAGGCAGAAAGTAATAATTCCCCTCAAATTGCCACTTCTAGAGCTTCACCTGCAGAACCTCAGTCTGTTTGGAGCAAATGTTCTTCAGAAATGTTGTAGACCCAAGAGGAATAAGGATGCCAAGAAGAATGATTAGGTGTCTAGAAACCTTTTCAGAAAAATTGAGCTAATGGAGCAGGTTGCCTTGGGAAGCTGAGGGGGTTTCTAAGAATAGGTTGGAGAACATCTGTCGGAAATGGTTAAATTATATTTGATCTTATCTTGTAGCAGGGGAAGAGACTAGCTGACCCTTCAACATCCCTTCCAGAGCTATTTTTATGTTTCCATGACAACTCTTTTGCAGATAGATTTTTCTTTGTATCAAGGCACTGGGATACTCTAAGGTGACTCATGACAGCAGATTTTGGGAGTTGACAATTAACACCTACATGTGAACTGCTATTAACAGTTTTCCCCTAGACTGAGCCTTGTATTAATTATTTGGGGACCCTTTTTTTTTAAAATAAATCTGTTTTGATGCCATTTTTATCCTATTTGCATCCTTCTATTGAAATTCAGCCAAGGATGGCTGACAATAGAGAGATCTCACCCAGTTTTGGTAGGACAGAGAGGGAAGAACAACATTTCCTGCAGTCACTGCTAAAGGAAGTTCTTCTAAGTAGGATTTTCCAACTGGAATTTGCCCAGGTATCTCAGAGTTCACATAATTGCTCTTTAAAGATCAATGTCAGAACAAGTGGTGGGTGAGAATCCGGATATGCATTGCCTGGCTGAGATGGGACGGAGCAGCTGCAGCCTGGGAAGGCCCTGGGGAGGAACTGGACACGGTGCAGAACCAGTGCAGAAGATGCTGCCAGTGTGGGCATACTGAAAAGGACCCAAAGAAGGAGCTGCAAACCAAGAGACCAGAAATCATCCAGGACTGATAAAGAAGGACTCAATAAGCCAGTATTCTTGTCCAGGGAATGTGCTCTTACAAGAGGTTTCTGCAACAGCACAAGGAGAGAAGATGGAAACAGCTATCGAGTGACAGTGAGCTGTTCAGATACAACAGGTGAGATGGGGGAAATTCACTTTGCCTTTTAGAGACAAGCTTAAATTTTCCTCCCTCAGTGGTATGCTACACCCTCCTTATGTAACTGTAGGAAAATGTTAGCTAAGCAGTCTCTGGTCTGCTACCCTGAGCAAGCTCCTAACCAGCCTGGCGGGCGGCTTGGCAATTGCCTGGGATTCAAAAGCCCGGATGGAAAATTCTGAAACAGAAGCTCTTGCCACGTAGCACATTGGCATCCTGAGGAAAAGACCTTGGCCTGGAACCAGGTCTTTCTGAGTAACAAAATCAACCCCTGGGACAAGCTAGCGTGGATACTTTTTAATTGTAATTTACACACTGCGCAGACAATTTTAGACAGTGACAGAAGCACGAGAGTAATAAGACCACACAAGCACCTACTAAGACATAAAGACAGCAATTATGAACTGATGTTACATGGTGTTAGAAAAACAACCACTTGCCTTTCCCTACCTCCAAACTGTTTTTCTTGAATTTTTTCCCTTTGCCGCGCCCCACACTTCAGCTTCGCATGACATTCCCATGGGGCCAGCCCAGGCCACATGCCCTTGGGGGATCTGCTGATCCCCCAATATATATCCCATGCCCCTTTACAGGCCTTCTTGTCTGGAGCTGCAGCCAGCCAGAGCCAGAGCAGGGCCACCTGGGCTAGGGAAGGTGTCTCACTCTGTGGTGGTCCTTACTGAGGCAGCAGAAACACAGTGAGGAGCTGGGCCAGATTCACATCTCACTTGGGCCAGTATTTAACTTGTGAATATATTGGTGTGCAGCTGTGGAGAGAGAGATCAAAGTGAGCTATCATGGTCAAAAGGGAACACAGAGCGGAGGCAGCTCTAGGTCAAAGTCATAGGAAAGGCGCTGTGATGCTTAGTTGCATTTATAGTTACTCTATACATTATACCATACATTATGTTCTTCCTGCCTCTGCAGCCAGCCAGCAATCCAGAACTGGAAGTTCCTGAGGAAATGGCCTTTAGCTCTCCTACCTGTCCCCAGTGTGGCTTGTGGAGACTGCTCCATTGCTCTGGGAGAATGCAGGACATGGGCTGGAACTGCTGCAATTGGACAACTTATTTAACTGCTGAGAAACTTCCCTAGCATCCAAGGAAGGTACAGAGCTGGAAAGGTAATAGGCTAAAAGGAACAGTGGAATCCTGTGGAATCCTTGACAGCAACATGAGATGAAGATGCATCATTTTATTTTTGGTTTCATTCAATCCTTTCCCCACATCCAGGCAGCAGGAGGGGTTCCTTGACTGTGCTTCTCAGTATTACCAAGAGTGGGTGATTTCAGCTGTAGCTCTAACTACTTCAGATTAAGTATCTCTGGTCTAAGGGATTTGGTTTTATTCCTTCTGCAGTCAACAGATAGAGCAAAGCAGCTGCAAAGGGGTGATTCACCCCACCCTAAAATAGATGGAATGAGTCATGACCAGACAGGCTTATCTCCTTTCACTGATTATAGAGAGAGACCAGACAAATAGCTTAGGTGAGATGCCATGACTTTTAGATGGCTAAAATTAAATGTGTGGTATCCCACTCTGTAATCACAGAGCTCTGTAGGTTTCCTGGCCCAATGTTGGGGTTTTTTTTGAGGGAGAGAAATTTTTCCATCTTTCACTTCTGATAAATGGTATCAAGTGTTCTTGTGTATTTAGAGAAATGTAACCCAGAGAGAGGTCTGAGCTCTCAGCACAATAGCAGAAATTCCAGAGGAGGATAAATAGGGCTCTAGGCAGCAGGACACGAAGAAAATCCAGTCTAAGTTATGTGTGCTCCATAGTGACTTAACAGAATGGAAGTGTTTATTATTAGTAAAATGCATTTGTGGTCCCCCAGCACCACTTGCTCTTGCAGTTAAATAAGCACACCGTGGGACACTTTCTACAGACACTGAAGAAGGGACCAACTGAATACTGCTAGAAAATGACAAGATGCCTAAACCCAGGCCTTTTTCTGCAGGCATTTTGTGTAAAATCTGCAGTCTGGTCTCCTCTGTGCACATGTTAAGAAATCTCTTTCCTCCTGACGAGAAGAAGTGCAAGATTTGCCACAACAGAGTAGAAATACAGACATGTAGCTTCTCAAAGTTTCAGCATGAAATAAAGAATAGCCTGTGGCATAGCTTAGGGCAAAGCTGCTAAAAACAAGCAAAGTTGGTTTTTCTGGATAAGGGTAAGCAGGATGATAATGAGGGTGAAATATCAGAGCCCAGAAAAGACTGGGGCAGTGGGATGGAGAGGGAGAGCAGAGCTCCTGGCAGAGAGCAGAGTGATGCCTTTGCACTGCCAAGCACATTTCCTGCAGTGTCAGTACTTGCTTTGGTTGCATTTTCCACATGACATCTGCCAAGGTAGCAGGGTTGCAGAAGAAAAAAGCCCATGGACAGTGGCAGTTTCTTTGGAACTTGTGATGGAAATCGAAACACCCCAGCATAAACAGAAGATGCTGTGACTCATGCTGCAAGGGACACTGTGTGGTATGGACTAAGACCTCAAGAAACAAGGGTGAGCTGCTGCTTGGGAGTGTCTGGAACACAAATCAAAGCAAATATATTTCAGCACAGCTGTATTGAAACTGGGGAGACCATTTAGCTGAAATCTCTAACAGCTGCCTGGGACTGACCAGTTCTGGAACACTTGTAGTAATTAATGGTGTTACCTCCTGTGATGAGGGAGGTCTCCATCACTCCCAAGCTAAGGAAGAGTTAAATAACAACATCCCAGATCCCAGGGCTACCTGACTTGTAGACTCAGACCACCTGGTAGATAGCTACATAAGGGAGCAATCCACTGGCCAGTTGCTGTAGTGAGGAGTTAAAATCCTTGCTTCCCCTTTCTTTAGACAAATAAATCTTTCTGTGGTTGCCTGGAAGGAAAAGCAGGCTGTGGTATGTGGACATCTGGGAGAGATTCAGGCCACCCTTTGTGGTGTAGGGGGAGACCAGTGTGGTGAGGCTGCTGAGGGCCACCTCCTGCCCCAGGCTTCTTGATGGTTTGGCAGTGGCCTTGCAGCTCCTGCTTCTCTTGCAGCTGCACTGGGATGCAATGTCCCCCAGCAGCCCACATCTGAGGGAGATGGGCTTGTCCACACCAGGTTGTTCTGTATGTACCTTCCTGTCCCTGGAGTATGTGGCTTGCCAAGAAAAGAGGTCTCTGAAAAACCTCACGGTACAGGAATACAGGACCTACCAAAGGAACAGCAGAATAATGAGATGAGTGAGTTAACAGCTCTTGGAACTCCCTTTCCAGCAGTGCTGGGTGTGCCTTCCTATTTACATTTGACAGTGATTTTCTCACACCATAAGGACGAGTGGCACAGACTTTGCTTTTCTGCATGGAGGCACGGAGGAGCCTGGCAGAGTCAGACCCCAGTGAGCTGCTCAGAGAAGACTGTGCTTTCTGCTGAGAGGTCCCCATCTGAACAGTCTCCTTGAATGTCTCCTACTGAGAGTCCAGAGGCACAGCAGCAGAAAAACACAGAAAAGCACTCTGTGCTAACATTTCCATGCAGAGTTGTTTTGGAAACAGTCAAACATGCCAAGTGTTAAAAAAAAAAAAAAANTAAAGGAAATGACTTCTGCCAGACAATGAGCTATCAGATCCCTTCCAGATGGAATTTGTATTTTGAATCAACACTGTGCCCCAAGGAACCATGTTAGAGAGCAGGAGGCACTGACCTTGGAGGAAGCGGAAAGGTTTGCATGACTCTTCTTTGCCTGCTGCAGATCAGAGCTGACACTCCTTTTAATGGACATGCAAAGTTCAAGGCAATGCAATGATAGGTTTGAAGATAGACATGGAATGAAGGGGCTGAAGGGCTCAGTGCTTTTGGAAGTGGTTTGGTTTCGCTCAAATTGAAACAGGGGCACTTAAATAGGTTATGAGCATGGGAAGGAGTCCCAGCTGCAGGAAGAACATATAATGGGGCAGTAATTGTGATTCCAAAGGCAATGAAATCCAGTAATATCAAAGTGATGCTGATACCAGCTTTATGCACCCTGCTGTGGCATTATGGCCTGACACAGCTGTTTTCTGCATCGCCTCACTGCGCGGCCGCTCCCTCAGAGCTGGAGCCATGCCTGGCCACTGTGCTCCATGGGCTGGCAGCACTCACTCCTCTTCCCTGAAGAGCTGGAGCAGAGCAGGGCTGCCTGCATATTATGGAGCCTCAAAGCGGGTTTTTGCCCTGTCTTCAAGAGAGAGATAGGAAAAAAGCCGTCTTATGTGGTAAGCTGTGCTGTGGAGTGATAGTCACAGGGATATTTCATCATTTCCTAGGTAAATCATATCACAGGGGGAGCAGGAGGCTTGTGACTGTCCAAGAGACACAGATGCACAGCCAGCCCTGACCCTCACTGCCTCTTTGTCCAAAGACTGCTGGTAGGATGCTATGAGGTGAATCATTGTGCTGGTTTCCCCTGCTTTTATGAAAGATGCAAGTGGTATTGCCCATGGCTGTTACATGATCTGCTTCCTCTTTAGAATGTTCTTCCAAAAACAACATTCCTTTGGTATTATCTTCTCTTTTCTCTCCTTTCCCCTTCTTCCTAATCCCTTCTCCACAGACTGGTCATTTGTCACTGTCTTCTCAGATTAAATTCCCCATCAAACTCTTTCTCCACCAGAGGTGGAAAAAAGGGGCTGCAAACATCCTGCATACCAGTCCTCAAGGCTTCACGATGCCTTTGCACTGACAAGCAATGTTGTCTTCTCCAAAACTTTCTTCAGTCACTCCTGTCTCAAAACAGATTATCTTGGGGTGTGAGGTGGGCAGCAGAGTGACTTGTAAATGCCAAGAAAGCTTAGTGTGAGGTGCTTGAGGAGCAGCAAAGGATCTTGTTCTGCTCTCCTCCATCCGTCACTTAACCAGGCTTGTTACTTGGTGAGCAGCTGGTAGATTTTTAATTAAAACATCCACCTCACAACTTCTATTTGGTTTCAGTTTTACAGCACTGAAATTACCATCAGAATGCTGTGAATAAGCTCATTTAATTTTTACAGGAGGTCAGGCACTAATTTTGACAAGCTTAACTCAAGCACTTTACTACAGGTTTTTATATAGATGTTTTCAAACAGCTGAAGGCAGGGGACCGGGTCAGAGCTCAGGGTAGGGCAGCTTGTCAAGGGAAAGAGGGCCAGGGTGAGGAGAAAACCAGATTGTATACAGTCTAGCACTGCTGTGGTTTCAGTCTCTTAGGATTAAATAACTTCACTGAGAGCAGCCAGAAAACAGCTCCAGTGCAAGCAGCGTAGGCACAGCCTGAGGAACAAGGTGGTGCCACTGCTCCCAGGTAGTCACATACCTGAAGCCAGTTGCTATTGCTCACGGCTAATGTCTAGACTGCTTTCACTCATCTCCCTCTGAACAACCCCCACTGGCAGCCAAGAAATACCCTCAGGCGGGCGTGGAGGAAAAAAGCCAAAGGCTCCTGCTTAAACCAGTCCTGTGCCTGCATTTGCTTCAGAGCAGTCACCCCAGCCACGGTGCACGAACCAGAGCAGGAGGTTTTAGACCCCCAGGAGTGGATCCCGTTTTGTGGGAAGCCAGTGACTAATCCCCGAGGAATGGCAGCGGGTGGGAGACGGCTGCTGCACAGCGCCGCTGCCTCGCGGCTCAGCTCGCCCCCGGTGAGGGCTGAGCGAGCCCGGCTCTGAGCAGCTCCGCAGAAACACTTCCTCGTGTTGCCCAGTAACTGAGGAAACACCGCTGTTTCTCACGCTGATCCTTCCCATCCACCCGTGCCAGCCCAAGCGCTTCACCTCTGGCTGAACTGATAAATCACAGAGATGCTGGAGGGAGAGTGGTCAGACAGGCAGCAGGGAAAGGGGTAGACTGAACTGTCCTGGTGATGAAATTCAAAATTTCCTCTCCAGGAGAACCCTAGCTATCCCTGTTCTGGGGAAGAAATGGCCATCAGGGGCTGCACAATTTCACTGGGGAGGTGATGGGAGATGGGGAGAGTTGGAAAGAGAAAAATGGGGAGATGAAACTTGCTTCATACTTGCTTTCATGCCCTTCAAATCTGAAGACCTGAATTAATCTAAACCAGGGGATTTAAAGCTCACATTTCACCTCCTGGTGTAGAGTCAGGCTAAAACACTCACCCCCTTTGGCCTTCCTTCTGAGTCAGTGTCAGAAATAAGAGTCTGCATGTGGGAAAGCCCCTTGCACTCCAGCAGTGACAGCAAAAGCTGGGAAATCAACCCATTCCTGGAAATCCCCCACAGCTCCAGCAGCTCCAGGCTGAAGAGAGAAGCCAGAAATGACCAGTGTTGCTCTCCAGGAAAGCCCAACCAACCTGGAGGGCCCGACAGGGTCTGCACAGAGCGCCGCAGATACAGGGGCGTGCTGCAAAACATAGGAGCTGCACTGGGAGCTGCAGGGCGGTGAAGGACAGAGGGAGAGGGTGATGGAAAGGAGCCTGGGCTTTTCCAGCAGGGAATGATCCAGGAAAATGAAGATGGCTGAGGGAATTTTCTTTCCTCCCCCCACAGCCTCCTCTGTGGGACAGGAGTTACCAGAGGCCATCTGAGACTGAGCGGGACCAGCATCTGCTTCCTCTGCATTTTCATTTTGTTTATATATGTGTATTACTGTCTGGAAGAAATGACTTCTGCATTCCAGACAGGGATAATGAAATCCATTCAGGGCAGGCAGGATGGTGATGACGGGTAAGGCATCCCAGACAGCCCCAGCCAAGGCCTTGGCTGTGCACAGGCAGCAGCCCAGCGGTTCCACCTCGTTGCTACACCCTCACACACAGGACTCGGCTTCCTTCAGCCTCCTCCCCCCTCCTCCCACTGATCCCGTCCCTTCCCCTCCATCCAGTTCCCGAGGGAACCAGAGAGCTTTTAGGAAGATGCAACTCATCATCCTTGGACTTCCTCAGAGGATTCAGAACCCCCTTCTCATTAGGGTTTTTTGCATCAAATTGGTTTGATAAACGTTTTGACCTCTGCATACCACTGATAAACTCTGAGGGCTGCTCCCCTCCTCCCTCTACCCTTACTGTAAATATCTTGCAGATGCTCTGCTCATTTTTGTTCTTTTACAGCCAGCTGGCAACTTTGTTGGCATGCCAAAGAATTTCAGACCTTGGAGCAAAGCAACCTTTTAGTCTTCAGCTCTAAATCTTTTCTCACCAATATGCGAATCAGTTGATATTTTTAAGACTTCTATTTAATTTTGCCATTAGACCATTGGACAAAAAGTGTAGTCTAGAAAATGCTGTCCATTAGAATGAGAATATTAAATGTATGCAGCTGAGAAACATTATGGAAAGGGCCAAGTAAATTTCACAGAAGGTTAATGCCTTCAGACAAAATATTTAAACCAGTCTATAACGTTTTATAATATGGATAGAATTTTCTATTAAATTCCTTAGGTGAGGCTAAAAGTTCACCTGGAAGGATCTCCTTTGGTATTGAATTTTCATTTGTTGGGTACATCTCAGGCATTTCCAACTGTGTTCCCATCAAATAGCATTATTTTCATCCTTATGCTAAAGATTTTCCATAGAAGAAGCAACAGGATCTGCTAGGTAGTGCCACTGTAGGCATCTGCATGCACAAACTGCATTAAGCCCATGAGGCTGACATCTGAGGAATGTGCACAAAATCACAGGAAAAATGTGCTGGACACAGTTGATTTGGAGCCCCTGTGGTGCTGTGTGCTGTGCAAGGAAGAAAGCCAGAGAGAGAGGAATTCAGTTCTGTCTCTGTCAGTGGTGAGAAGAGCAGATGAAGCTCGGGGGAGGGTGGCTTGAGGCTGGTTCAGTAAAACCTGTCCTTAATGGAGCTCGTTAGTTTGGACTCTGGGCCACACAAACCCAGTCACAGGCTCCCAGGCAGCCTCGGGCACCGGCAGGGCGAGGCTGTTCTGCTCACCATGCACCACACAGGGAGATGCCCCGAGCAATGGGCTTGTCTGGAGGAAGCCAAGTTAAGCCTGTGGTTTTCAAGTGTTCCCAGCACTCGCTCCTCTGCCGTCGCCACCCCCATGTCATTCCCACGCAGCAGCTGGGGGAGCTCTCAGTGAACTGCACATGGGCACTGCCTTTTCCTCCTTCTCCACACAGACTGTTAGTGCAGTGACCCTCTCCAGCACGAAATATCGCATGTGGCACCACGAACAGGAGTAACAGGGAGGCGCGAGGGTGACGTAACCAGAAGCGTGGGTACAAACTGGTTAGGCAGGTGTGGCTGTTGGGTAAAACTTCTACAGAGTGTGGCTCTGGAATGGAGGGGTTAATCTGTGAGTAAGTGGGGGAAAGGTGTAATAACGTGAAGATCAGCTGAACGTGATGGGGTGGACAAAGACAGGAATGAGAGTGGAAAATCAGAGAGGTCTGAGAAGCACCAGGAGAGGATGGAGCAGTGAAACTGAGGGAGGACAGCACTTTGAGGAGAGAGTTAGGCTGCTGAGTGGAGTGGAGAACAGAAGCCAGACTGATGACATGTCAGACAGTTCTGGGAGAGACAAATCTAAAATGAAGTTACAGATTGTGTTTCTGAGGCAGAAGTGATTGATTTGCGTATCTCTGTTACTTTTATCCAGCCTACCAAATGAGAGGTTGTTTGCTGTCACAGCATGATTCAGGCATTTTCAAGAACCATTGCTGCAGGACACAGCTGAACACATCGAGCAGTTGTGTCTAGCTCACTCGAGTGAGTGCACTGGTAAAGAAGACACTGCTTGAAAATCTTTATGGATGCTCAAGTAAAAGTCCCTGTTCCCTGCACACACAGTATTTCCACTTTCCGCTTTCTCCTCCAAATGCCATCTTTTCCTCTGACTTGTGGTCTGGATAAAGAGGCAATCACAGCCAGTCAGGAGACCAAGAGATACAGGAAGTCTGCCTGACCAGCTGCCTTCCTGCTCCTGGCAAGTGAGAAGGGTAAAGGGATGGATCCACAGGCCGTGTGTGCAGAGTCAGACGGAGACACAGCTGAAGCACTTGCTTCCCCTGGCTCAGCACCCCCTCTGAACCACATCCCACTTCATCAGCTCCTGACAACCGAAACACTGTCTCCGAGTGCCCCTGGGACGTATCCCTGCAGTGTCAGCACACAGCCACCCTGCCAGTCCCCACTAGCATCAGCCCTAACTAACCCTTTGCAGTCCTTTGGGATGAGCCCATCCCAGTCTAATCAGCTCGATCAGACTTTCCCCTTCCTGTCACAGCTAGTGTCGATTTGAACCAAGGTCTGAGAGCCTGAATTTCCCAGTCTGTCATTATACCTTTATTTGCTATCCCATCCAGACCTCAGTCTGGTTGCCTTCCCCCCAGCCTATTCACACATCTTCTGACGTATCTTTTCCTGTTTTTTCCTTCCAGACCCAGAGCTAACTGGGTTATGAAGTCAACCAGCTTGAACCCAAGTTCTTAGCAGTGACCTCTTCACCTGTGACGTAGGGAAGTCCTGCAGCTCACAGCAAGCTGGGGCAGAGGTGCCCAGTGGCCTGACCTGCCTTAAGGGTGTGAGATTTCCACCAGCAAACCAAAACCACTAAACAAAATATAAGTGTTTTGCAAAAAATACATAGCATGGTATGAACAGTGTGGAGCTGAGAAGGATTTTCCCATGTATGTTATGCTGCCTGAAGAAGTAAGAGTTCTAAAAAAATTTAAGATAGTGGTCTTTCTAACAGAGGGACAGGCTAGATGGCAATCAGGACCACTACAGAACTTGAATATCACAGTCTGATTAAATTGTGTTGCTTTTTCATGGGTCTGAAACTGTCAGTGTAGCTAGAGGGGTGTAACTGAGGGGACAGAAGGAGTCTGGGTCATCTGTTTGCTGAGCAGGGTATGCCAGGCACAAGTACCCCAGCATCTGCAGTGCAGGGCAGGCCAGAGGATTTACAGGTAAGGGACAGGCCAGTGAAGCAGAAAAGGAGATTTTCTATTTTGTTTATTTATCGTAACCTTGTTTCCAGCCTTGTAATGCAAAGCCAGATCCTGTTTCTTCCCGAGTAAACTCTTCCTCTGTCTTTATCCTTACATTCCTCTGCAGCTGGAAGGAGTCCAAGTGGGACTCTCAGACTTGGTGGCTTTTTCTTTTTTTTTCTTCTTTTTTTTCTTTTTTTTTCGTTTCCGATAACTAATGTAAATAAAACCCTGTGTACCCTTCCCTTCTTGGGTGTTTGCACTGTGACATCTGTTTAGCTTCATAAAATACAAGGACCCACCCTTGACTCCTTCAAGCTGAGTGAAGTGGGAAGCAGACAACATGGAAAAGAAGTTAAAGGAAAGCAAGACATTGTATACACAGACATACTCTCTCAGAGGCCTTATGCATTGGGAGCTGGTTCTTATCAGCCTGTGGGCACACAACCAGGCAGTCTGCAAAGTTGCTAGGACACAGGCACACTGCAGCACCTGCAAAAGCTGTTCTGTGAGTACCTGATTATGTAATACAATGTGATGTAATGTGAAACTACACCTGAAGTTGCTGCAAACCTGACTAGTAAATGTGAGGTTCAGTTTGGCATAGATCTACAATGCATGTGTAAAAAAGCCAATGGCCTCCTCCATGCATGTGTAAATCAGGCTCCCAGGCCATGTATTTGAGTCTGTAATACAGATTTTACTGTGGATGGCTTTCAGCTTTGGACACTTTGCTCCACTAGGTTGGACCAAACAGAGCTAGTTTACTCCCAAGAGAAGCAGCTCTGTGTGGGGCAGAGATGAATCACTTCAGTGAGTAAGGGTTTACATCTCTCTATGCTTACCCTGTCTCCTACCCCACCAGGAAGCCATTGATGGCTTTAACCCATACTGGCCACCAAGGATCCCCAGGCTGAGGTATTGGTGTCCTGCTGATGCAGCTACCATCCAGATGTGCCCATTTCTCCCCAGCAAGGAGGAGAGTAACATAAGTCCTGTGAATGTTATTCTGTTCTCATTTAAACAACAATCTTCAGAAAGAAATCTCTCTCTCTTCTAAATCCCTGTAACTTACAAAAGGAAAAAGGAAGCATAAATCAAACCTAAGTTTAAATGACCTGGACATGGGCCTCACCAGAAAAATCTAAAATGGTTCTGTGGTCACAAGAACAATTTTCACTCCGTGTTTTTGGACTTTGTAACACACCACGAAAAGCACTCGACATTGGGAAAAGTAAGATCTCTTAATGGAAATATTATAGAGTTGTAATTTGCTTAGGCAGCAGTTTCTGTAAAAAGATTTCTTACTATTCTAAGGAAATGAAAAACGTGTGTTTTGGGTTCATATAAAAAGCACAGCCATTAGCAGAGAGAGGCCAGTAAACAGCAAGTGTGTTTCAGCAAAAGCCTTGGTGCAGTGCTATTTTAAGGACAGCTGGATGCAAGTACAGACTGCTGTGCTGAGAGACTTTAGCAGACTTGTGTGGACAAGAAGTTTCATTTGAAATGTAATGGATGGCATTATCAATATTAAACATACTGAAACTGCTTTAGGATGGACTTCACTCTGGGCTTGAGCTTCGTTGCCATTTACATCAGCATAATTTCCTTGTCATCAAATTTTGTCTTTGCCCATGCTTCATTGTCATGGTACCATTAGACCAGGAAGCTCTGCAGAGGGACATTACCTTCACCTTAGCCTGCTCTCCAGATGCTCTTGCAGGCTAAAGGAACATTTCACACAAAATGGTAGGTGGCTTGTTTTTCTCAGGGTGCCCTCTGGATTACAGTCTGGAGGCTCAGGATGTATCTACTTGTGGTGCCAAAATGCAGGGAAAGCTACATATTATTTACAGGATTTACTTAGTACAAACTGAAGTGTGAAATCTCAGTGGATCTCTCTGAGTGAATTACATGGATTGCATTGCTGGCACAGTGGTAAAGCAGAAGCATAGAATTGCACACATTGAATTACACTTCCAAATACTTTGAAGTGTGCCAGATGAGTTAATATATACAAAATCACCATTTTTCTGTTATTAAATACATTAGTTATCTGTCAAACAAATAATTTTGAGTAGGTCTTGGCCACCATTAAACAGTTCTATGGAGGAAGAAGTATTTAAACAGGGTAAGTGACTTCAGGTGTAAGACTTTCTAAAATAGCTGGATTTTCAAAATACTTTAAGGACTCACATTTAAAAAAAATCAGATCTTAATTTTCTCTCTTATCAAACACCCCAAAAAGGAGTTACCCAATGCCATCATTTTGTAATTACAAATTGGTGTCAGATCTTTGCAAAATCTAGCTGTGCTGTTCAATCCAAAACTGAATCCCATGCATTTTCAGCATATCCACATTAGGCATTTAGGTCTGGTCTCTTTTTTTTTAGAGAGTGGACCAGCTGAAATGCTTTGACAAGAATTGAAACATGCCCAAGGTCAGAGTGTTGGTGAGGATCCAGGTTTCTAATTCTGGCTCCACTCTAGTTTAAACCCCTGTTTGATGAATTTACTCAGAAGAACGAAGGCTGAAGGCTAAATGGGCTTGTGGTCATGCCTGGAAAACAAGGTGGTTTGTTGTTTTTTATTACTGGAAAGAATTTATATTCATCATACTAGGAATTTAGATGGATTTCTATCATTTTTAAATACTACTGTGTCAAGGAAATGGGAGGAGCCAAGAATTGTACTGGATGTCTAATAAAGGAGACACAACAACTGAAAATCAGCTTAAAGAGGAATTGTCTAACTGCAGCATTCCGAGTTAACAGTGAGCACATCCACGTTGGACAGCTAATGTCTTCCAGCAGCAGCCCCCTGGCAGGCCAGGCAGCCCTGAGCAGCCTGTCTGTCCTGTCTGC
>VZRX01000854.1:45864-62533 GCA_013398075.1 Notiomystis cincta
CACAGGGGGTTTCCCAGCTCACAGACACACCGTGCCTGGCCGAGGCGATGCAGGACGGGCTGACCTGCCGTGTGAACCTTTCACGGTTGTTTTTGTGATGTCTGGACCCTGTGGAATGTGTAAGTTTCCTGTTTCACCAGTGTACCATGACTTGCATTTTGGGCAGAGAAACATGTAAACATAATTAGATGGCTGGCAGCTACAATTCCCTTTGAAAACGCTGTCAAGATCTGTGCCTTTCATTTCTTTTTTATTGGGGTGGATTAATCTGATATTGCTCGAGGCTAACTTGCCTATTGCCTTAAGAATTCGGGAGTTTCCCAGCAGGCTGTTTATGGGTTGCATGTGCCTGTCTGTCCAGAATAAAGGTGATGCAGAAACTGTATGGCTTTCACAAGTCAAGCACTCTTAATTTTAAGCTAGTAAAGGATGGGATGTGTCATCTGGCTTCTTTCTGGTTTTCCTCCCAAGTATCAAGACACACAGCTTTCAAATACCCACTAGCAGCAGGGTCTAGGCTTTCATAACTCAAAAAACATGTGTGTTTTCCTGCTGAGGGTGATGGGCTGAAAACAGTCATTCTGCTCCCAAAGCAGCCTCCTCCTCTGTCGATGCTGCTGCTCTCCATGGTGAGGCTGAACTGAATCAATGTAAAGCCAATACATTATCGATCACCTTCTGGGCAGGCATAACAAGATTCACAGCCTCAGGGGCTGTAGGAAAAGAACAAAGGGACTGACAAAGGGCAAGGTCTGCTGCTGGAGGTCAGCAGTTCCCTCCTCTTATTAGACACACAAATGCCTGATTTTTGTAGAAATTGCAGGCTGGGAATGCCCTTTTCACCCACCTCCCCAGGGCCTGGGTAGGAGATGCAGACTCCTGGTGTCATTGCCCTTTACATTTCTCAAAATAAGAGGACACCAGAACTTGTAAGGACTCTAACAGCAGATCCTCACAGCAGTTCTCTGGAACCAGATAAGAATTTACTGCCCTATCTGTGCTGGGGGAGGAGTATCACAGGCAGGTTGATTTCAATGCATCAGGACTTTCTTGCTATGCTGACTCTTTTCTAAATTGCTTTTCCAGAATATCAAGGAAGGAATTTAAAAACTAATAGGCACGATGAGGATATACTACTAACTTATCTCCAGTCTCTTGCAAAGCACTTACAGATGAGCTCCTAAAGCCAGCCTGTGGGAGCTGCATGTTGGCTGGTGACAGGGATGTGCATTGACACCCACAAAATCCAAGATGACCTTCCCTTATATTTCTCCTTTTGTGTCATTATAGTTTCCCTTTTTCTGCCACTATATTCAATAGAGATGCTCATGTCTACTATTTTATTTAATCTTTAAAATATGTTTTCTCCTTTCCATTTGTCAGTTCTGGACACATATTATCATAGAATCTCAGAATGGTTTTAGGTTGGAAGGGACCATCTTGTTCCAACCCCACTGCCATTGGCAGAGATGTCTTCCACTAGACCAGGCTGTGAAGACTTGTGAAAAGTCCCTGTCCAGATTTCTTGCAGTGTCCTTACAGGTACTGAAAGGTGCTACAAGGTCTCCCCAGAGACTCCTCTTCCCCAGGCTGAACAGCCCCATCTTAGATTGTCTTCAGAGGAGAGGTGCTCCAGCCTTCTGATCACCTTTGTGACTCTTCTCAGGATTCACTCCATGTCCTTCCCATGCTGGTTCCCCAGCTCTGGATGCAGTGCTCCATGTGGGTCTCAGCAGAGCAGAGCAGAGGGGCAGAATCCCCTCCCTGCCCTGCTGCCCACGGGGCTCTGGATGCAGCCCAGGATGAGGTTGGTTTTCTGGGCTACAGGTGCACGTTCCTATGTCATGGTGAACTACTGTCAACCTTCTTCCCACATCTGCCTTAATGAAATCATGCTGGCTGTCACCAATCACCTCCTTATTTTCCATGTGACTTAGCACAGTTTCCAGAAGGATCTGCTCTGCCAAGCACCAGGATAAGACTGACCAATATGTGGTTCCCTGGTTCTTCTTTATTTCCCATTTTTAAAAATGTGGGTTATCTTTCTCCTTTTCCAGTAAGTGGGAATTTCACAGGACTGCCACAACTTCTCAAAAATTACTTAGTCACTTCATCTGCCAATTCCCTCAGGACCCATGGACACATCTCAGCAAGTCCCATGATCTTGTGCATCTTCACATTCCTTAGATGTTCTTGAACCTCATCTTGTCCTACAGCAGATGGTTCTTCATGCTTCCAGTCCTTCTGTGACTCAGGCTGTGTGGCTGGAGCACTTGCTGGTAAAGATTAAGGCAAAAAGGCTGTTGAGTACCTTGGCCTTCTCCATATCTTGGGTAACCAGGTCTCCTGTATTCTTCTGGAGAGGCCTCACACTTTCCCTAGTCTTCTTTTCACCACTGTGTACCTGTAGAAGCTTTTCTTGTTACACCTGATAACCCTGGCCAGATTTAATTCCATCAGGGCTTTGTTCTCCCTAACCCAGTCCCTGGCTGCTCAGACCATCTTTAAGTATTCCTGCCAGGCTAAGGGAGTTTTCATTTCAAGTTCGGGTTGACCATGTTGTTTACGTAAACCAAACATACCCACAGCTTGAAAATGCACACACAGCTCAATTTTTAGGGCAGAGTTACAGACATTTCCTACTTTTCCTGGTGGCAAGGCCAGCATAAAGAGTCCTCAATGTACACTCTGCTGTGATGTGAGCTCACAGCTTCTCCAGCTGAGCTGACAGAATTGCTTGGAGGGCAATGCTGGGAGACCATGCTGTACACATTTTTGCAGTATTGGAAATTACAGGAAAGTATTGGAAAGCATAGGAAAACACCTAATTATCTAGAAAATACCAGATTATATTTGGAAATTGTATTGGTAAAATCCTCCCCTCTTTTCAAAGTCAGAACATTTTTTCATTCAAACATGGAAGTTTTGCTGGAAAATGACCTTTGTATTTTTATAGCTGATCCAGATCAGGGTTATCATTAGCTTAAGAGTCTCCAAACATGCTCTCCCAACACCTTCTCATCCTCCCAGGCTACTAGCAGTCTGCAAAAACTTGTAACATCCACAGAGGGATCTTTTACTTGAGGCAGTGCAGGAGAATTTTCTGATGCAGTCTCTAGCTAGTATGATAACCATTCTGCTTATCTACCCAGGATGAAAACTATAGGAAACCCCAGTCTAGATCTAAATTCCTAAGCAACTTCTTTTTGTTGACTTTGCAAAAGAAACCACATTTGAGTGACGTCTTTGGAGCAATTAGAGAGGTTTTCCAGTGTCATCTGTCGTTGCACATTTTTATTATTGCATTTAAAAACATTTATAGAATGCTTGGGCCTAATCACAGACATCAAGTATTTGTCTCTCCGAGATTGTTACTCCTCAGAGGCAGAGGATGGGCTGGTGGAGGCAGATCTCAGACTGTGGAAAGGACCAGGCGTCGTGCCTCACAGATCTGTTAATCACAGCACCCGAATTGCAAGGATTTTTATCAGCAACTGGGAATGAACATGAGGTTTCTATTAAAAATCTTCTTTCAAAACATCAGAGTTTATAAATAGAAGACAAGTCTGTCACAATCAGATTGACATTCCCTCACATGATTTTTCCTCATATTAAAAAAGTTTATTCGTGATTTTCCCAGTAAATCCTGCTCAAAGGTAAGAAGCAAATCAAGAAAAGAATGTTACTGTATTTTTATTCTCCTACCATTGCAAAAATGCTATAACTTCTACAGCTGTTTGCAAAGAAAGAAACAAAAAGATAAAGATCTACAGGAGAAAGAAGAGATGGATGTATTTTCATAGCTACAAGTGACCACTGTGAATATTCAGTCTCATCTCAGGTGTAGGCTGTATTTCAGAATTTTTCTCAGTTAACCTTTTACCCAGTCCTAACTTGCAAGAACTCACACTCTTGTCCTGGAAGGATATCCCTCTGCCTTGAAAATTCCTTTTTGGATTTGTGCTGAATCCCAGGGGATAGAAACCACTTTCCTCTAAAGCCCCATCACATCAATCTGAGATATTATTGTAATTTACAATTGTAATTGTCTTTTCACTGACAGAGCCATGGATGTAAGGTTTAATATGAATGCAGCTGAGTCTCAAATGCCTAAATAACTAAAATTCCAAGTACACATAAGGCCAGCCATAGCTGCTTGATGTGCCACTGAGGAAGCTAACCCTGTAGGCAAACTGTGTTCTGTTCCATCATGAAAACTGTGCCCACTTTGGCCTACCAGAAAATGGCAATGTATCCTCAGCTTTGTTCACATATTTTGTTCACATTCCTTTTACCCAGAGGGTTTGCAGAAATGCTCTTCTGCTTTCTAAGGTAATCAATGGGGGAAGTGAGGAGATCTGGGCTCCAGAAAGGTAGTATGCTCTGGGAAGGGAGTACATTTTGAGGAGTGATGGCCTGGAAGATCAAACAAACAAACATAAGCTTGCTTTCTTTCTGGTTGTCTGCTCTACAATATAAAGCTGCTCCTTGTTGGGGTACTCATGCTTGGGTGTAACTCTAGAAGTTACACATTAAAACATAATCTTCAAAAAGTTGTGTTCATGATCAGCAGCCTAGAAAAGCTGAATCTCATCGTGAAGGCTGCCCTCTCTGCCACAGTTCCTGGGAAGAAACAATGGATGGAAGGACAGAGAGGGGAGCAGTATCAAAACAAGAGAGGCAAACAGAAGGGAACAAATCCCACAGGGGAAAGAAAGCACAGGTCATGGAAGAGGGCAAAGGGATGAAGGGGAGGTGTAAAAGGAAAAATTCAGACAAACAGAGAGCAAACAGGCTGGAGACTGAAAAGACAAAAAGTGTGGGGGAGGGTGGTGGTGAGGAGGAGATAGAGTAACTTATTTAATCAATTATTATCATTACTAATGGAAATTTTTTTAAAAACCCTCATGTATGCAAGGTCCTCTCAAAAATTTACACATGCAGCCTGGGAGGGTTTTGAATTTATTTAGATGCATGGCTATGAAACTCAAATTGTTCTCTGATCAGTGAATAAATGATGTTTAATGGCTGTTCTTGACACTAGTAAGTATATCCTGCACATCTGATTTATAGCTCTGAGGAAAGACTCTGAAAGAATCTTATACACCAAAATTCCAGTTTAATAGACACAGCCTGTATATCCAACAGAAGCATTGAATGCTCTCCTCATATTCTTTTGTTATGGATTTCATCTCATCTCAGAGCAACAAAATCGTAAGATGTGCTCCTACGGATGAAAATTTAAATTAAACATAAATTGGCCCTATTGATCAGCTATCTATAGAGTCTCAACCTGCTCCTACTTGGAGGTATGATGAGAAGCACTCACTGTCTTAAGCACATCTTCAGAGCACTTCTGCAGCAGGGAAAGGAAAACCTTAGAATGGTGCATTTATATGAAATATAAAGACTGAAGAATATGACTGTGTTGGATTGCTTTTGACTACACATAATACACACATCATCACAGGTTTTAGGTACTTTTCTGTCATTTATGCATCACATTCTTATACCTATAATCTATTCTATCTTAGTATAACTATTTTCTTGAGAAGAAGCTACCTAAGTAAATGTTTCCAGGACTGGTCCTTAGCTGCTTTTAGTATCATTATCAGTTCTGGCCATCTGTGGTTTTTTCATTCTAATTCTGTAAATGAATGCCTGTCCTTTGAGAGTTTCAAGAACCAGAAAGTAACAATGAACCTCTTCTGCAGTTCCAGACTGAATACTCTAATAATTATTAGTTGATGGGATATTCAGTAAAAAGAATTCTTATTGAAAATATAATTTATAAGGATAATTTCCTTTTGCTAAAAAGTATTATAACATTTCTGTGCAAAGATGTGGCTGGCTTAGCTGTGTGCTTAGCCAGTTTTGAGCTGGTCTTTGGTGATGCAACCTAACCCAAAGAACAAGTACATAATCAGATAAGTAGCTCTGTGTTAATGGTACATCATGATTTCAGATTATTAGGGTTTCCACTTAATTCATTTTGCTGTGAAGACCACAGATTCCAAGTTGGCAAGTAAAGAGAATTAAAACCCCACAATGAATGAAATGAAGCTTTCAAATCTGCCATCTATACTGGTATGGCTGGAATACTGGTGAAGGATATAGCAGGAACTTAGGATTCAGTGCTTGCTCAGCTTTTGTTAACACTCCCATAATTAGTTTTAATAATGAGATAATACCCAAGGATCCAGCCTTTACTGTTACTGTGGCTGTAACCATATAAATGGAAGCAGAGCTGGCTCCTCAACCAGAAACCCATGAAATATTAGCTAAAGGAAGAAATGGAGTAGGTGGATAGGTTCTTATTTCCACCAAGGCAGGAAAAGCAGTAAAAATGTAATTGGATCCACTTCAAAGGAATTTAAAATGTAATAGACAATACAAGTTATGCCTGTAAATGAGATGATAATCTATTGAGTTAGAGTAAATTGGCACTTGTGTTAGATTAGATTGGCACTAAATTAAGATTTTGTAAATTTTAATCTTTTTTTTCACTAAGTTCTTGATGAATAAATATCCTCAGAAAATAAAAGTGTTGATGTTAAAAACAATTACATTTACAGCAAGAAGCCCACAAAGCAGAACTCTGTGCTAATCTCCTCACCCTGAGCCTGATCACAAATGGACAATAAACTGAAGGGAAGAGACTGTTCTCTGACTATCCAGGAGAGGAAGAAGTGGGGGAAAAAAACCCCAACCAAAATACAAAACACAAACATGAACCAAACCAAAACCACAAAAAAAAAATCCCACACCAAACAAACAGTATAAACAGTGAAAAATTGTATAATATTTCTTACTGAGGTTGAGTAAAAATTGCAACATAATTAAGGATTTTTTTAAAGCAAATTATCTTAGTTCAATTACACCTTTCATGAGGAACATCATATTCTTCACTAACCTGCTGGGCTAGTGAAGCACAAAACCATTCCTGATGGATAAATGCTTCTTTGGATACCAGGTGTATACAGAATTATGTGCTACTTTGTGGATTAAATTCTGCTAAATACTGATGGCAATCTCACTCCATCATGAACTGAACTGAGACCTGAAGGCCTATTGGCATGGCATGGATTCAGTTTAATTTGATACAGCTCTCATGCTTGTGTACCATGCAATCCTCCCTCCTCACGTGCAGAGGGAGGATTTGGACAGGTATTTGCTTTAGTGTGCATGATAAAGGGAATGTTCTAGTTCTGGTTCCTAAACTGGGTTAAAGTAACCACATTTAGACCAGGTCAGGAAGCTTGTTCTGCGTCTACATTAACGTTGTGATTTGGAGTGGATACAGAGTTAATCTCCCATCAGGATGGTTTGACTTGAAGAGCAGCTTTGGTGCATGTGAATCACAGAGTCACAGAATCAGCTGAGCTGGAAGGGAACCCTAAAGGATCGTTGAGTTCAACCCCTGACCCTGCACAGGACACCCCAAAAGTCACACCATGGGCTTGAGGGCATTCAAACACTTCTGGAACTCTGCCAGGCTGCTGCTGTGACCACTTCCCTGGGGAGCCAAACACCCTCTGGAGGAAAACCTTTTCCTGATATCCAACCTAAACCTCCCCTGACACAACTCCAGGCCATTCCTTGGGTCCTGTCACTGGGCACCCCAGAGAAGAAATCAATTTGATTCAGAAGAGGCTCCATCCCAAATGCTTATTTAACATATTCCAACTCCTTTGGAGGCTTGGAAGGAGAAGAGTATGGGGATCTAAATCAGCAATGTGCTCTTTGGACGTCTTTGAACCACCTGTTTTGGGGACAATTTGCTCAGGGGACAAGGCCAAGTGTTGTCTGCAAGAAAAAGTCCCAACTGGTGTAGTGAGGCTGTGGGGGCCTAAGCCTCAAGTCTCTTGCAAAGGCAGGCATGGGCAGTAATTGTCCCTCCTGGGAGGGTCTGTCTCACTGAGCCTCAATATTCACTGTACAATATTCATTCCTCATTGATGGGAAAAAGGTCTGACTTGACTTATCTTGAAGGACAGCATGTGGGACAGTCAGGTTCCTGAAACTGAGAGCAGAGTCTTGGGAAGGTGTGGTGCTGAGAAAGAGAGGTGAAGGGAAGTTCAAAAGCTGCATGAAAGCTCTGGAAGAAATAAAAGTGAACATGAAATTCAAAGGCAAGACTGCTATTCCAAAGGGAATTTCTCATTCCATGAATTACATTAAAAAAGGTTCTCAGGGCAAAGGGACCTATTTGGTTTCTCCAGAATATACAAGACTTCAAACAAATCTCTCAAAGCATTGGCTGTATTGAAGAATGAAGTTGGTACCAGAGGCTGAATCTTCACCAGTCTGCCTCTCATTCCAAGCAGATACTGTCTCAGTGCAGCCCTTGAATAATGCATCATCCAGACACAATAATGGTGAATGTGACTCCAATTTGATTCTGTGTACTACTTCATGTACAAACTGGACTTAGAACGTCCATATGCAGGATTCTGGAATAAATAACAAGGCTGCATTTAAGAGTGACTTCATGTAATTGTGATGTTTTGACCTGAATTGAAACTTGTTGGATATCTAATGAGAGAAGGAGATGCTTATGAACCTTGATCCCCAAGGCAGAATAGCAGAGGTTAAGACTTTTGCCCAGCAGGAAACCAGTTCTGAATAGAGATCAAGTATGGGCCCAGCTAATGACAGAAAATACAAATACATCCAAAACTAGAGATTTTAGCATCTTCATTTAAAATATTTGCAAGTAATAACTTTGGTATACCATTTAGTGATCTAGTTTAATTGTGGTTCCTTCAGGGGTAGCTGCCTAGAGAAAATTAAGTTTGGAATTAAGTGGAGTTTGGAAGGCTCATTTCATAAAAGGGGGAAGGTGACCTACACTTCTTTAAAAAAAATTACAGAAAATGAGGGTTTAAGAACCATTTTGTATGATTTTATATGCACAAATATCCTCACAACTCTTCCTTTCTTTGAATTTTCTAAAGAAAAACCTCTTGGTTTTGCATATGATTGAGAAACAAATGCTGAGAAAAGGCAACAAAATTATTTTAAGGTACTTGGTTTTTATTTCATGCCAACAATCACCAACTATCTAATGTTCATAGAAAAAATCTGTACTGTATCCATCTGTCTCCACTCTTCAGCATCCAATTGCAGCTATAATTTTTTTACTCAGCTACTTAAAATGGAATTGACAACATCCTCACTGCTAATATGTATGCACTCTTTATTTGCAAGGATGTGTTCTCAAATTGCAGAGTAAAATAAAATGACAAGCAAGTACCCAAGCAAGCAATTCTTTCTTCATTATTTTTGTGCTTTATTATTAAATTTTATTGTAAATGTAAATTCCATTCCTTCCAATAATAATTTCAACCTTAGGCTATGGTTTCTTGGCTTTTATTTTCAAATGTACTTAAAAATTGATTAATAAACAGTATCCACATCTCTCAGTAATCACATTCTTTCTTTCAGGGCATCAGAAGTAGGGCAACAGATTAGAAACAAATGTTCCTTGTCTGTATTTAATGATTCTTATTAATCCTGAAAAGTAAAGGAATTGAAAGCAGCACCAGATTGTCAGCTGGGCTCTTGCTGTCACAACCTGAAAGAATAGACTTTGGTGCCCAGGGCAAGAGCTAACAGGTTCCAGGGCCAGGCTCTGTATTTCCTTAGAGGTCAGTACCACCAGAACCTTTTGTAAGGTCAGTTCTCTCTGCACACGTTGGGACTCTTGAAAAAAGAAAAAAAAGGCTTTTTTCTCATTTCTTGGGCAGCAGTTCAAACTAAAAAAAAAAGTACTTTCCTCAAAAAGAACTGGTAGGAGCAAATTGAAATCTGTACATTTTGTTTATTGAAAGACAACAGTAAGGCATGCGAAGATTTTGCTTATCCCAGTTAGGAGCTGAAGATAAGAGCCTTAACTTCCAGGAACTCTGCATACCATCAATTATAACAGCCCATGATTTCAAGGTACTTAGTGGATTTGGCCATAGCTAGGCACCTCTCAGCACATGCAGGATGTGCACACATTAAACCTGAGCACACCTAACCTGGCACCAGATCAGCACATCTACCAGGTGGTGTTTACACTGACGTGAACAAGGGACCTAATGGCTCCTAGAAAAGAAAGGCTTGTGGTATATTTGGTGTCACTGGGAAGCAGCAGATGGGTTTGTGTGTCTCTGAGTGGGAGAGAAGAGCAATATTTGGCCTAGATTCCATCACAGACTCTTGAATCTCCAAGTGGTCATGAAGGATGTGTGAGTGTGTGGGAAGGAGAAGGGGGATCAGCTGGCCGGTGACCAGTGACCATTTGACACAACCCTCACAGAGGATCCTGTGGATCACTCCATGACAGGAAAGTTATTTCTTCCCTCAAGGCCAGAGGAGCCTGCTAATCAGATGAACTGAAGCTTTACTTTGGCATTAGGCAGTGAAGTGCCTGAGACTGAATATTCAAGCAAAAAAGTAAGCACACAGTGTAAAACTGTGAGAATTAGAGGACATTTCAGCAAAGCATTGTACAGATAAATGATATTCCACGTGATAAAAATTCTGCTAGACAGAAGAAATCACTTTAAAGAAATCATTTCAAGAAAGCATGAATGATTTTTATAGAGTAGAGTGAACTTATACTCTGGATAATGTGGCTTTGGCATTTTTAACTTCGATAATGCCAAAGCCAGACCTCATCATGGAACTCTGCCCTCGGGTCCCTATTTATAAACTTCTAAGTACAATTGTATTTTTCTGTGATATTTTGGTTTGTCACAATCTTTAAGGACTGCTACAGCATATCAAAGATTTACTCTCACTCCTTTGTTTGCTATTTATTTGGTGGTAATTAGATGCTTCATTTGTAGAAGTCCTTAAGAAAAGCCTCTCTGCTGGAGCAGGATTACTTAAGATTTATATCTGTCCTTGTGCAAAGTGCAGAAATCTCCAACGTCTCCACACTAAATCTCAGTCTTAAACTTGGATCCCATCCCACTTTCCAGCCCTTTGATATATTTTCTTGTGATCCAGGATAAATGCTGTAACCATCTCTGAGAAGTAAAAAGGAATGTCTGACACTCATTTACACCAACCCCAGCAGAGGCAGGGGCCTTTGCATGCAAATATGAATGAGACCCAAAGTTTAATAATCATGATACAGTGGAAAGAATCCTTGGGTTTTCTTTTCTCTTTTCCTTTTTATACAAGTTTTAATATTGTCTGAAACTCTCTGCATCAGAGAAGCATTTTAAAAAACAAAACAGATGACTGGCAAAGTGAGATCCAGTTCCTCTGGAGATGTAAGGAAACTTCTTTTCCAAAACCTGGAAGAATGTCAACAAAGATAAAATGCATGTGGGATTTTGAACCTCCACAACAAAATCAGCAGCAGAAATTTTATCATGGGAATACAGCATGGGACAGAACTGGAGTTTCAGCTTGCTGATGCCAAGTGCATTAAGAAATCCTGTGAGGAGCAAAGACAAAAAAAATAGGCAGTTTGAAATGCCATTTGCAAGGTGCTTGGCTTCTCTGTAATGCAAATACTCATATAAAATATGCAAGAATGTGGTTTTTTCGGATTTGAATGGGAAGAGGAAATTGATTTACAAATTCTGACTGGAATAGGAACCTTAGAGCAAGACTAAAGACAAAGCAACTCCCTGCACTCCTGTGTGGAGTGCATTCTGCATGTAGCTGCCTCTTTCTGTGGGAACTGCTTTGACTTTTGTGCTATTACAACATAATCAAGGTGCTCAACAGTGTAATTAAATAGTAGGAATTCTGCTCTTTAGTGATTCTCAGATTAGTATAATCTTCTTCTTGGTTGTTCTTGGGCAACTGGCCTTTCAGGACTTTCAGTGGTGTGCCTTCAAAGGGCCCTTTATGTTTGTGGAGGGGTGGAAGTCAGCTCTGCACAAGGTGTGTTCTCCCTGGGTCTGTGCTTGTCTGTTGGCTTCACACAGGTGTTCCCATCAGCTTTTGAGAAACCTCAGCCCCCGAGCTCTCAGGGAAGCCTCTAGGTGCAGGGTCTGGGTAGCAGAGGGTGTTCTCATAAGTGATCCTGGTTCCCATCTGTATCTGTGGGGCCAAGCAGAGAGGGAAATCTTCCTCTCTCTTGTAGAGGAATGGAGAAAACTTGAGCACACCCAAAAGCACAGAATTTCCATGGCCCTGTACAGGAGAGAATGAAGTTGTCCTAACTCAAGGTGAAAGCAGTAGCTGCTACAGATAAATAGTATTTATGGTATTGAGACCTGAAATACACCCTGTTGATTCTGACATCGTCTTTTAATGAAGCTTTGTTTTTTACCTCCAGAGGTCCTGATGTCTGTTTGGTCAGTTGCTTTTCTGCTTGATGGGCTCTTCTGTGAGAAGAAATGAAACACTTTTTCCTTTTTAAATTTAAAAAAGCATAGAATGGCTCTGCCATTTCCGGCACAATCTGTTTGAGTAAGGAGTGTGTAATTTTCTTTTGCTGTTTCCACGGGCTTGTGCTTTAAAAATGCTTTCAGAATTAAATATGTTATGGAGTAATTATGAGGCTCTGTAGGAAAGCTGCATTAGATCATCAAGCCCACTTCCATGTAACACAAAGCTGAGTTTGTCCCTACAGGGAAGATATACAAAATAGACTGATTTTACATTGGATGTTGATGAAAAGGCCAAAAAAAGTTTTTCTCCTAGTTAAACCTACATAAATCACTTTCATATCAAAGACACTAACATGCAAGCACAGATTTCCATAATAATGTGAAAAAGAGAAAAGAAGAAAGAAGAACATTTTTACTCTTTGTACTTAAGAAGGATTGCATTAATTCCTTTTGTATATTGTAGTAGCTACAATCTCAAATGAAAAGTATAACCAGAGGCAGATAATGCCCTTTCTCTCACAGGGAAAGAACAGTAAACTGCATTTCTGTTCTCTCTAATTGGAACATCTATTCAGCCCCACTCAGGTAAGGCTGCTGTTTAGGGCTGGCTCTCCAGGGTCCACCTGGTCTCTGCTGCAAAACCTCTGAAGGGTTTAGCAACAGTGACACAGACAGCCTGGCCTCCTCCCTCTGCTCCTGATCTCTGCTCCTGTGGCAGAGGAGGAATATTCAGATTTAAAGAGCAGCCCAACCTCACGGTGCTGCTTGAGGCCATGGCAAACCAGGATCCCGTGGTGCAGGAAGAATCTCAAAGGCAAAACAGCTTGAACTTCACTGGAGCTTTCCAAGAAATGTCACCTGGGACTGTGAAGAGGTCAAGTTACAAACTGGGGGTCCTTGCAGAAAGGTGTGCAAAGGTGAGTGCAGATGTAAAAGCTGTGAGAAAGAACAATGGTTGTTGGAGGAGGAGGAAGTCCATCCTGAAAGAGAAAGCTGCAATAATCTAGATAATTCCCTGCAACTATTACTGGGTTTTTCCTTCACTCTTTGAAAGTTCAGTTCAAAGTAAAAGAAGTCCCTAGGTAGGCTTTCCTCTCTCTGAAGATTCTGTCTCATTTAAGAGCCCAGTTTGTGCAGCTCCAGTTGTGAATTTCTTCAGTTTTTAGTGTTTTCCTGTGGTAACTCTGTCAGGCTCATTGCTGTTGCTATATGAAGAGCATGGAAACAGTAAAGGCAAAAAATTCCCAACCAAGTTTTCTAAACATACCATATTGTGAAGAGGCATCAATCACCTCCTTTCTGTGCTAACAAGTTATTAAAAAAGGAAAGTGCTCTGGTGGAAGCAGATAAAAATGACACTTTTTAACTGTCTCACTTGTTACCACAGTGATTCTTGCATTTATGGGGGACATCTGCTACAAAGAATGAAAAAAGTATTTTACTGTAGGCAAAGAAGAGTCTGGAAACACAATCAGGTCTCAAAATCTAAACCTAAACGCTCTTTAAATTCAGTGAAAAGTAACAGCCAAGTTTAGTAAACCAACTATATTCCAGTTGAAAATAATCAAACCAGAACAAGCCCAACAAGGGAACTGAAAATGCAGCACTTAGAGCTTATAGAACAGGTTTAAGCTGCTTGGAGGGATAGCAGGAAGTGATCAGCCAGCCCAGGAGTCTGATTTCCTTTGCAAATAATTTCTAGGTGGAGATGTGACCAGTGCTTTGTGTTCTGCTAATGGCAGTAGCCAGAAGCAGGAAAAAAAATAATTAACTAGCCAGGAGCAGCATAAAAAAATTAACAATGACAAGGTAAGCTAATTAGCAGATGCTATCAAGATGGAGTGATAAGATGTGATTAAAGAAATCTTTAAGCCACTTCCAGGCCTCTCCCTTCTGGAGAAGTGGCCAGGAATGCATAGGTGGTTTCCTTACATCCTCACTGTGGGCAGCCAATTCCAAGTCAAAACTGAGTGCAACTCTCATCTTTTCCAGGAGGCTGAGCAGAGGAGGGCATTTCTTGCTCCACATTCCTCACATGATGCCTGCTGCACAAAGGACTGGAGGGGCACGGGAAGGTGTCACACAGCCAGCCTGCTAATATTTAGATTTTGAGAGGAGCTGCTTGTGTAGGATGTGCTTTACCTCACAGATTAAGCTCTCTCCATCTAGCTAACAATTTCTCTTGGCTTATGCTGAGCACTTAATGAAACTCTCACAGAGCTGTGTTTGCCCCAGAGTAGAAACACAGGTGTAAAAACATGACTATGGTAGAGTCCTGTAGCACAACAAGGGCAAAACTTGGAGCAGGGCTGAGCTCATCCAGCTCCCAGCTTTGTCCTCTGCCTGCAGAGGCTCCAGCCACAAAATTACATAGGAGTGTTTTGAATAAAAGGCAATGCCTGGCCCCTGGAAGGGGACCCAAAAGGGTGCTCAGGAAGGAAGAGAGGAAAGGGCAGCTTTCCATGCAAGAGACTAACCTAGAGGGCAGGCAGGTCCTGAGAGACACATCACTTTGGTTTAATGCATTTAAGCTTGCTGCCACAACAAACCCCAAAACCTTTACCTTGGTCTACAGCTTATATAATGAACAAAACTTCTCTGAGAAGTAGTAAATATGGCATTTTCCACTTCTCAGGAACTGAACATTTTATGATACTGTAGACAGAAAGTACTATCTATTATTCATGTGTCATTTTATATCTGAACATCCCATGCAAACATACCCAAACTTCATTTTTATTATATGCTGGCACTGAGAATGGAAATAAAAATCATACTTGGTCAAATTATCCAAATGCAAGAGATAATGACTAACATTTTCAAGTTAGTCACACATGACTACACAGACATTTGCTGGTGTTGTTGGAAGTAGGCAAGAGACTTTCTAACAATACTGTACACATGTATATGGCTTTAAAAAAATAACAGGAATTAAAGATAACTCAATAGTAAATGGAATGTGTTTTGTAGCTGATGAACTGGCATTGCAGGGAAAGTTTGATTTTCCTGTTTTTATTTGGTTTGTGTTTTTATCATTAACTATATTAGACTAACATTTTGGGGTGTGTCTTTTTAATAAAAAAAAAAGAAGAAAAGAAACCATGCTGGCACAATGATGGCTGTTCTTAGACATAAAACACATGCAGAACAAATTGACCAAGGTAAGGACTGCAGATTAGCAGAGGAAAGTATACTTCTAGTGATAATCGAGTATATTTGTTTAATAATAATACTTGCCACTATTACAATAATGACCTAAAGTTTTGAAGTGCTCATTTCCTCTCTGTACTGTTTGCCACTCCAGAAGGTGTGGACACTGTTGAGAACAGAGAAGATAAGAGCGATCACAGAGATTAAAGGAGAACTTCTCAGTCAGGGACCATTTGTGGTCAGTGGGACCAGTGGATGGGATGCAGCTCTGGCAGGACTCTTGTGGTGGGATGATAGGCAGAGGCTCCCTTAACAGGTTAACTCACTGACAAAGTGTGCAAGGCCTTGCATGGGTGATCTTTCTGGTGAGATATCAAGGTGGTTTGCCTTTGGCTTGGCAGAAGACTTAAGAAAGTCCAGAGGTTCAACTTTGAGAAGAAGGGTTTGGCCTACACAGGAAACAGACTCCTGGAGCACATCCAGTGAGTCAGAACCTTGGTACTGCTATAAAGCCCACTTGTGATTCTCTGACCTCTAAGCTCCTCTGTAGCCAAACCCTACACCAGCTGTTAATCTGGATGCTGAACAAGAAGGAGCCCACTTCTCTTTCTTCTCAAGCAATCCTTCCTACCCAGAGGGCTGACAAAGGGGCATTTGACATACAGGGAAGCTCTGGAGAGAACCAAAATGCAGGACTTCCTTCCCTCATGTGCTGAAACACTTGCGCTTCTTTAAGAACTTGACATGGGTTTTGCCCCCAGATTTATCCTTTGGAGATCTGAAAGCACTCAGGGATGGCAGTGAATTGGCACCCACCTTCAGCCTGGGGGAGACCGGGGGGAGACCCCACTGCACTTACAACATCCTCACGAGGGGAAGAGGAACGGCAATCGCAGACCTCGTCTCTGTGGTGACAGGGACAGGGTCTGAGGGAAGGGTCTGAGGTTGTGTCGGGGGGTTTAGGTTGGGTATCAGGAAAAGGCTCTTCCCCAGAGAGTATTTGGGCACTGAAACAGGCTGCCCAGGGAAGTGGTCACAGCACCAAGTCTGTCTGAGTCCAAGAAGCATTTGGACAATGCTCCCAGGCACATGGTGTGACTCTTGGGCTGTGCTGTGCAGGGCCACGAGTTGGACTCTGACGATGCTTGCGGGGCCCTTCCAACGCAGCCTATTCC
>VZRX01000854.1:63079-102844 GCA_013398075.1 Notiomystis cincta
GGGTTTGGTGGGAGCCCGTGGAGGGCAGGGTCGATGCCGGGCTCCGCCGGTACCCCCGTACCCCGCGGGCGCGCCGGGGGCTGCGCCTTCCTATGGCAGCGCAGGCTTAAAAGATCCAGATTTTCTGTTGCTGTTTAAAAAAAAAAATTAAAAAATCAGTAGTCTGCTTTAGGAATAGCATCGAGTTTAATTGGGAACCTGTGCTTCTAACTTCCCACAGGGCATGCGAAATATTTATCTTCCTCTCGCACAGCGTTTGGCAGCACAAGCCTTCTGCAGTGCTGTTGCCACTTGTGACATTCTTAACTTTCTCCTTGCGAAAAGAGTACACTTCAACGGCGTTGCAGGATCTCTGACGAATTCTCCCGTTTGCTTCTATAATGAGTACGAATGTGCTTACTATAGCATTGATATAAAAACACTTCCAGTCCACTGCTACTTTCATAGATGCTGTAGTCTCTTTTTTCCTATTTCTTTTCTTGCCCTCTCCCCTAGCAGGTTGTAGATTAGCTGTGTCATTAAAAAAAATAGATCAAATGCCAAAAATTACACATGCATCATGTTAGAAAGGTTTTCTGGTGTCCAGGATTAACTAGGAGTAACTGAATTTAGTAAATATCTGTCAATGACCTGCTTGGCTCTTGTCTTGGGACACTCATGGAAAGCTGTCAATGAGATTTTATTTAATAATAGAAGAATTACAGAGAACCAGAGTGAAAGAGCATTTTGAGTGAATAATGCATCATGTGAGCTCAGGGTCCCCTTGCTTTGAAGCCAAGCTCAGTGCCAATAAGTCACTGTGCAGTAGCAGACACTCATCCTTCCAGTCTCTAAAAATATTGGCCCTCTGCTACTCTCTTCCCCTTCCAAGAGTGCATCTGCTAGCAGAGGAATAAATGCTGCCTTCCTTCCCTCTGCTTCCCTGAACCAAGAGATAGGTGGATAACATCAAGTAAAGAAGAGACTAGATGGGAGGCTGCTCATCTCATGAAGTGATGTAAGCATTTCATCACTCACTTGCCTCATCTCTTCTTTTTCTTTCCTTCTGTATGTTCAGTTCTCCTTCTCCCCCTCTCTGATGAGAGCTTCATGCCTTTTTTGAGGGATAAGCTGTGATTGGAAAAACATGAAAGCTAGTTCTTGTGTAAGATGTTGGTAATTTCTAAATCCTGCTGCAACAATACCCTGATCACATTCCTTTTAGGAGCTGATTGTGGGCTAGTTTGTTTTGCACAGGGATAGTGCTTGAACTAAGTATAGAGAGAAAAAAAATCAAGGGAAACAAGAACAGATAAATTCAAAGCTTTAATGCCTTGCTTAATGGCAGACAGAGTAGAATACTAAAAAAATCCAAGGTAGAAGCATAGCAGTCCATACCATCTTCTGGGGTTATGAGTTGAGCAGCTGGCTATGTGTGTACCTCTTGCATGTCTGAGGAGCCTGCCTGCTTGGCAGCATTTTTTGGAGCTGCTCTTAGGTGCCTGTGGATGCATGCAGGTGATAGCTCTGTATTTGGGGTAGCTTGGGCTTTGCTTGTGGAGTCGTCAGTCCTGGCTGCTCCTTATTATTTGGAGTCATCTGATCTTCTAGAGTTCAGAGGAAGTAATGCAAATAGGTGTAATTCTGGTAATATGTTAGAGCAGAGCTCGTCACTGTCCGGCTGCCAGAGGCATGCCAGTCTGGTGAGCTCTGGGAGCAACTGAGGCTCTCACTGGCTCTTTGGACTAGCTGACAGTGCAGGCACTTGCCGAGGACTACAGGAGTGGAAGCACTCAGCAGTGAAAGAAGGCATCCTTCCCTTGTGCTGAGGTTACAGCAGGATGGCCAGTGACACCTGGAGGTGCTGGTCACATCTTAGGGAGAGCCTCATGGTTAGTGCATTTTCCTGGGAAGCTTTAGTCTTGACAAGTTCTTCCTCTGCAGGCAGAACTTGATTTTAGATGAATGCTGGAGTAACTTATGTATATTTTCTAAAGCTGTCACAGTCTTCTTTTGGTTTTCTGCCTGGAAGCCATTGCTAGTACTGAAAATACTGTAAAACAAGATGTGTCTTTTTTTTTTTTTTTTTTTCTTCCTCCCACATGAATCTGTTAGGGGAATGGGTAGAGGAGAAAGAAAGCCAAATTTGTTCAGTCATTGTAACAGGAAAAGAATTTGTATGCTGGTCTGCCTGTGACTCTGTAACTTCAGTAGCTGAGGATGTGCCATTTCTTTTCTCATAACTTTTGAGAGGCAGGGAGCTACTGTTAGTTCTTAAAGGTGTCTGACTTCCCAAAGGCACTTTGGAACACCCTGAAATATCTCTGCAGAGTTCTGACACTTGAGTACTTTCTGAGGACTTTGTTTACAGCTACTTGCCTGAGACACCAGCATGTTAACTCTAAGGGATATATGAAGATTCCAAAGTCTGTGAAAGCTGGGAGAAGTACCTTAAACACTGTATCATCTTCTCCAATATTTATACAGCACCTAGTGCTGCTGCAATTGCATATAAATTTCAAAAACCTAATAAAATCAGATAAGAAGCACTTGATTGTCACTAAGATCACAGAATCACAGAATGGCTGGGGTTTGAAGGAGCCTCTGGAGATACCTAATCCAGCCCCTCTGCCAAAGCAGGTTCAGCTGGAGCAGGTTGCACAAGATCACGAGCAGGAAGTTTATGAATATTTCCAGAAAAGAAGATTCCAAGATCTCTCTGGGCAGCCTGTTCCAGTGCTGTCACCCTCAGAGGAAAGAAGTTCTTCCTCATATTCAGATGGAATTTCCCCTGTTTCAGTTTATGCTTGTTGCCCCTTGTCCTGTCACTGGGCATGCCTGAAAAGTGTCTGACCCCATCCTCCTGACACACATCCTTAAGATATTTGCAAGCATTGACAAGATCCCCTCTCAATCATCTCTTCTCCAGGCCCCAAAACTGCATTTTCTTAGCCTGTCCTCTTGACAGAGGTGCTCCAGTTCCCTAAACATCTGTGTCCTTCCACTGGACCCTCTCCAGAGGTTCCTTGCCTCTCTTGAACTAGGGAGCCTGGAATTAGACACAGCAGCAGGGGACCTGTGTTATCAGCACAGTGTCTGAAGGTATTTCTAGATTCAGGTAGTTTCCAGAAGGATACCCTTCCAAGGTGTTTATGGGAGTGGGGCTTGTCAAGTGTCTCAGGTGAATTGCTTTGATGTTCCTGTCTTTCTAATTCCACCCCTAACAGGTGACTGCTCTGCCTGAGGCTGTTTCAGAATATTAATCCATAAAGTCATGGGTATGTCTCTTCATAGATTTAATGTTGCAACTGTACAGTTTGTTGTGTTTGATGAGTCTGAAGAACATCAAGTTGAATGGTTGATAACAGAATACTAGGAAGGAAGTATAAACAAGTATTAGCTGTTGTTATCCATATGGTTTTCTCGTTTAAAACTGACATTTCTGAAGTGGGACTCCAAGGCATTTTTCTCTATTGCTAATTTTAGCTAGATGCTTTATTTCCAATCTTGTCCAGTTGAACTGAATATTGAATGTATAAAAAGTCTTCAGGACTGCAACATATTTTATGTGTGATCACACTAAAGAAGATGTCTCAAAACTGAGGGCTGTGCAAGGGTGTGCGTTTGTTTTAGAGACAGGGGACAGTGAGGGCAGAGAAAGAGCATCAGCATGTCACAGTTCACACAACAGGTCTTGTCTCTTTTTGCTGTGCTCCTCACTGACCTGGGTGTGTGTTGATAGACACTTCCAGACAAAAGAGCTGGACTGGGACTGGAATAGAATTGCATGTAAGGAGTGAATGACAAATTTACCTGGACTTCATTGGAGTTAGAATTTTGCCCAGAGTCCTGTCTAATATGCCAAGTAAATAAATCAGGGTGATGCCACACTGATTTTTCTCTAGCCTGCTCCTGTAATTCACTGTAAGGCCTTGTTGGTGCTAGCTTTCTTCTGGCTGTCTGGAACTGCCTTTGGATACACTATTTAAACCAACTGCACCTACCCCCAGATCGAGCATCTCGCCTGGGTTTGTGTTGGCAGTGTGGCATCCTCAGAGGCTGGTACTGCTTCAGCTGAATCTGTTAAAAGGAAATTTAGTATTTGCAAATTCGGAATATCAAAGGAAGTGTAAGAGTAAAGAGTTGATACAGAGTGTTCTGGAGAGAGGAGCATAGCTGTGGATTTGTTAGTGTTGCAATATCTATGGCGCTCTAACTTGTGGGCTCAGATGCTTAAATTTGTACAGTTCAGCACATCCTTGCCAGTGATTTGTGAGCAGATAGAGGGAATGCACTGAATTACCCAAGGCCCTTGCTATCTCTGATGTCTGATTCTGTTTAGAGTGGGATTAACTGTATATAAATCACTCCCACTTTTGTGTAGTGCTTGGGCTTCTCAGTGCATTTTTCAGTGGGTTTTCATTAGTAAGTAATAGTAGATTAACCAAGCCAAGAATTATTTGTCTTTATAGGTAACACTGAGTTTATAAAATTCTGTTCCATTTGACTTTTCCTATGATAGGAGGGTGGGTTACTCAAGATGGAAAAACTGAGCTGTGCTGATAAAGAGTGGGGAAATGTTCCTGTAGCTTTTGGTCCCATCATACATGCTTCTCTGATTTGGCCTGAGAAATGGAAGAATATGCTCAGCTGGATGGAAATAGGAAGTAGTCAGGGGAGGTGGAGTGTTGGGTGGATTTTTTTAGGACAGAGTGGGCTTGCTGCATTTATGTGGGAGCAGCCAAAGAGGCTGAGCAATGGCTAGTGCCTCCAGGCAGTGACTTTGGCAGTGGTAAAGAGCTGCTTGAGTTGGAGCACATTCCTGGTATTGGAGGGTAGGTCAGGGGGGCTCAGGGACCTGAAGTATGTGTGGAGTTGGATACTGAAGGTGATCAGCACAAGGGATGCATTAGTGTTGATGCCTCTGGCTGCTTTGCAGTGCTGGCTGCTGCTAGGCTGTGCTTCTGGGTCAGAGCTGGGCTTTGGTTTAGGAAGTGATCATCCTGAGGGTCAGTGATGCTGTGCTTTGGGGGAAGATGCTTCTCTAGGCTGTGCTTCTGGGTCAGAGCTGGGCTTTGGTTTAGGAAGTGATCATCCTGAGGGTCAGTGATGCTGTGCTTTGGGGGAAGATGCTTCTCTAGGCTGTGCTTCTGGGTCAGAGCTGGGCTTTGGTTTAGGAAGTGATCATCCTGAGGGTCAATGATGCTGTGCTTTGAGGGAAGATGCTTCTGGGGCCCCTTACCTTCCCTGTGAGAGTAGGTGTAGTCACACAAAGGAGGCTGTGAGTAGGAGCAGGAGTACTCTTCCACACTTCAGATCCCTTTTTCATTTCCCCCACACCTCTGTATGTGTTGCCAGATCTTGTCTAGAGTCTGTAAATCTTCCTGTAACCCTTCAAGGTTAAAAGAGGGTTTTTGAAGTGTTTTTGGGAGGGGAAAGGGAAATTAGTTGAAACATTAGTCATGCTTTGCTTCGAAAGAACTCTGTGTGAGATGGAGGCTTCTCAGGGTGTTCTGAAAGAGGTGCAAGATTTTTGACACCTAAATTAATTGAATTCAGCACTTATCAGTGAGGGGTGACTCATTAGCATGAACACTGTGCGTAATATAAGGTTTTACTATAAACTTCCAGTTTTACTTAGGGAAACGAAATCTTTTCCGTGTTGCATCACTGGATTTTGGGCCCCTCAAGGAGTTAATTGTAACATTGTTTGAAAGGCCTTGCTCTGATTTTAAAGCAATTTAATGAAAGGGAAAAAAATGTCCGTATTGTTGTTTACTGTGGTTTGTGCAAATCTCGCTATAAATCAGCGGGGAAGATTATCCTAATCTGTTTCCTACATTTAAACCTAAAGATTGTATTGTGTATTAGAACACAGTTGCTATGAAATTATTGAGGCCAAAGATTACCACCACTTCAATGTCTCTTGTTTTAGCTAGGTGGGTTTACCACCTACCTAAGGATGTTTCTTGTGGCTTCTATTCCTCAAGGCTGTTTCTTGACATTCAGCTATAGGAAGATGAGATAGAGGACTAGATATTTAATTTTGGAGCTAATGGTTAAAAGCACATGATCAGCATTAGCTGTTGAGAATCCCTGGAGTTAAGCACTTATCTGCTGCAAACTTGCTGCAGCTATGAAATGACAGCGCTCAGTATTTATTAGCACATTTGTTCCGAAAGCGGAGAAATGCCACTGTTAGTAGAGATTGCTTCTTGTTAATACCTGTGATTCATTGCAGAAATATTGTTTTGAAGTGTCTGGATGCTCCCTAGTGAATTTCTAGTAGTCACTTCCTATCTTGTAAAGCAGGAGAGTATTAATGGCGCTTCCTTTATCCCCCCTCTGGCAAATGAACAGTTGTCATAAAGCTCTGCTGAATCAGGATGCTGACCTCCTTTTGCATCAATTCCAATAATTACACCCTTTGAGAGGGGACTTCCTCCTTTAAACATTGACAAGAAAAGGCAGCCCTCACCACTTCATGCATTTTTATCTCTGCAGTTGAAGGATTATGGGCATTATGATGCACAAACCATAATCTTAATGTTTGCGTTTAACTACATCTCATGGAAAATTTACAGATGTGAAAAACACACAGAGCTTGGGAATGCTGTTTTTGTGTGCTTGAGCATGCTTTTTTAATTATGCTGAGGATTTGAGTTTCACATTCAATGTATAAAACGTGCCTCTTCCTTTCTCATAAGAGGGAGAATAACATATTAGGAGTGCTTGCAAGCCTTGTCAATTAGACTGTCCTACAGGTTCCTCAGAGAAGAGGGTCCAGCTCTGCAGCTCCTCCATGTGTGTACCTACAGGGTGTTTCCATCTCTCCCACAGAGTTGTAGTTGAACACTTTGTCTTCCTTGGGAGCTATAATAAATCTTTTGTCCATAGGAGCCAAAAATGCTGAGGGAGTGGGAAGGGGAAAGACAGCCTACAGCAGACAATTCTTTGGCAATCAGTATGTGAGGAAAGATTTCCCTGTGCACAGGATTTATTTATACTTCATTAACTGGTCCAATTAAACAGTTTACTTTTTTTAGTCAAAGTATATTTAAGGTATAAATTACTAAGTCCGGTTAAGTTTTGGATTTTGTAGTACATTGTATAATGTTTCACATCTTTAAAGTTTCTTTACTTTTTTTTTTTTTCTATTTGAAGTTTGGGGTTTGGTTGGTTTGGATTGATTTGGGTATTTTTGCTGGTGTAGTATGTAAGGAAAGCCAGGTAAGTAATGGTATTTGTCTTGTCTGTACCCTGGCATTTCTGGTCTTTGCAGTTCTCATCACCCTTGGTGTTGCTGGAGAATAATTTAAGAGATTTCTGGGCTCTTGCTGAGGTTCATGCTCCTTCCCAGTGCAGGTTATAACAGCTGTAGTGCAATTTAAACACTTTCTCCAAAGTTTGGGTACGTGTAGTAGAAACAAAGTGGTATGCCTCTCTCAGAGCAATCTGAAATAATTCCTTATTTTCGATTGTTCAGTTATTATTTTTTAATTTAGTTTTTTTTACTATTTTACAAACACTCCATTCCAGCCAGGGAAAAGCTAAGCAATTTTCACTAGGTCAGGGAGTGAAAAGGTTCTGCAAGATCTATTTTCCTTTTTTCTTCTTGCTTGTTAAAGAATTAAACAAAATGCCACAAACCCTTCTCCTTGTGATTAAATGCAAGAATTTTGAATGAAACCCCTTGTTCATATACCTGGAAGCAGTCAGGGATGTGACATGGCTTGAAAATGACTGCTTAATTAGACTTAACATAATTTAATTTGATTTAATGATTTTTTAACACCTTAGAGAATTACCCCATCCAGATTACCTACTGCTACCTACTGGAGGGGTGTAGACTGTGGGAAATGTGTTTGTGTGTATATAGTGTATGGAATTTTTTTTGTTTGTTTGGTTGGTTTTTTTTTAAGAAATGTACTTGAGTTTGTCTTAAATGGCTGTCAGATAAATATGGGGTTGAACTAAATAACGTGTTTACTTAGCTCTGATTTCTATTCCTGACTGGTAGTTAGGGTTGTATTTTGTGGCAGCATTCATATACATTTATACTCTACTAACAGTGTACTGTGGAGCTGGATTTTGAAAACTCATACTAGAGTGATCATGCAGAACATAGCAACTTGCCTTTAATAATGAGATGTGCTTTTATGAAACAACTTAATCTCACTTTGGTTATCAAACTGTAATCTACTATTTCTGAAGAGTGATGTGAAACATAGTGACCCTACACGACCTATTTGAATTTATGCTTCAGTCCCCATTTCAGTTATTTATTTATCTGACTAGACTTGTAAAACTTTTTCTACTTTTTTTTCTAGGGTGGAGGGAGGAAGTTTATACAGCTGAACATCCTTAACTTTAAACTGTTCCTTCAGAAAGAATTTGTATAACAGCTAAAACTTGTACATGAAAGCAACCAAGTATTCCAGTAAGTGTACTGTAAAACTGGAAGTGTGGAACATTTTTACCTAGGTGCATTTGCCAATCCAGATGTTGCTCTCTCATTAAGATTTTCTGCTGTGCTCTAGGAAAAAGCACATTGCCATGCTACTTTAATGTGCTGTTATGTTGGGTTGGCAAATGTGGTATCATTGAAGCTTTCTGTAGGAAACTTTGCTGTAGACACTCACTTTCCTCTGTGAGAGTTTGCAGCTTGTCCTTTAGGTTAGTTTTATATGTTTGTTCAACTGCTGCTTTCCTTCACGTGAAAGGGAGGAAGGGGGAACACGACTGTGATAGTGCACTGCCAAGTTACAAGCAGCTATGGCTCTTAAAAGTCCACATACACTTCCTTATGGGGAAGAATCCAAAACAATTCTTCCAGCAATAACCTCTGTCAGGCCATTCTGTCTGCTGTGTTGTGTTGAGCTGTCCTGCTATGTGTCCTGCATGGTTTAAATGCAGTTTAGAGTTTGGTTAGTGGTTAGACTTGTGCATACAATAGTGGTGGTACCTCTGCTACCCAGTGCAGGCCTGTGGTGATAGGATGGTGGAGTTTTAATGAATGACTTTGCACGCTTAATTACGATTTTGCCACTTTACAAATGGCTGTCCTGATGATAACATTAAAATAGGCAGTGGTCAGAGAAATCTGCTCATGTATGAACATGTTTGTGATCTAAATATGTGGAGGTGTAGTTAGCATAACATGATACACAGCTGAGTTTTTGGTAAACATTTGTTCTGTTCTTCAGTGGTCAGATTTAGGCTTACTTATATGTTTAGATGAACAGTTAGAAAGTTTCCCTTAGGTGGCTGTTAATGTTTTTTAGAGCTTGAGGGCTAAATCCTCAAAGGGTGATAGAGGTAAACAAATTCAATTCTGACTTGCCTGCCAGTGAACTGAATGGTATCAAGTTGGAATCTGACTTTATTTCTTTTTTTTTGTTTAGATATTGAAGAAGAATAAAAAGCTCCTCAAAGGTTTGGAAGGTTGAATGTGATCAGCATGAAGAGCTTAAAAGCAAAGTTCAGGAAGAGTGACGTAAGTACTTCTGCTCAGTTTGGCTGCTGGTTTTCATGCTGGAAACAAGTTCTTCACTCCCACCTTGATAAGCTTGTAGGTTAATGAATTACAGAGAAGAAAACCTTTTTGCAAGCACAAAGGCAACAGCTGAGTACAGCATGGAGTAGGCTGCTGCTATTTGTAGAGCCATTCTCTGTTATGCAGATTATCAGTACTTCACTACCTTGGTCCCATGGCTGAATCATACGCACGTCTGTGGGGTCTGCAGAACTTCTGTGAGCTTGTGCTGGTGCCCAGATTGGAACTTTGTTCCAGGTTTAGGATTAAACCTCATAAGGACTTTACTACCCAACCATATTTCTGTCTAAGCCTAATACCGTTCTTATCAGTGTGGTGTTTGAGCATTTAACGTAATGTCTCCCCAGTCTGGGGCAGAGTTTCTCTGTCAGCAAGAATACAGGAGCCAGCTGAACAATTAGGGCAGCTGTGGTTTGTCAGTTCTAGTGTGACAGGAGGGGTGGATGTGAGGCTGGAGCGGTGAGGAAGACATAAATGTGGAGGTTCTCAGGAGAATCTTCAGAACAGCATTTAGAGAGACTTTAGGCTGCACATCATCTTGTTCTTGTAGAAGTATCAGTGGAGACCCAAACTTCAACATGTACAGTAAACAATACTTCCCTTGGAGCAGTGGAACTGCTGTAGTCTAGTCCCATTCTTATCCTTCTGTTCTTACTCATTCCAAGTTTTTGTGTTGCTAGTAAGAAGTCTGTGAAATAGGTGAGTTTGTGTTTAATTGACTTTCCAGATATCGTGTGGAATTCGTAACAAATCTTCATGATCTGTGAAGTCTGTAGTGTTTCATTTTTCATCCCAAATTTTTGTGCCCTTGTGAAAGCAGTGATGTATTGTTTGTCATTGCCAGGTTTGCATGGGGTCCTGGGTCAGCCATGTTGAATGAAGATGCTTAGGTTTGAAAGTGGAGCTTCTTAAGAAGTTTTACTATTCAGGAGTAAAATTACACAGTGCTCTCAGTGTGTGTTTGGGTGTAAAGATGGTCTCAATGCACACCATTAGAGTAGTGTGTCTTTATCCAGCCTGCAGTGCACATCAGTAGCAGAAGGTAGAGTTGCTGTTGTGCTGTGACCTGCAGATGTGCTGGCTGCTGCTGAGAAAGTCTTTTGAGCTGTAGTTTGGCATTTGGTTAGCCCTTGGTGCAGCTGCTGAATTGACATCCTTGCAGCAGCACTGGCAGATGCTTTGCTCCTCCAGTTTAGCAAGAAGTATTTATTTTATATTAAAAGACTTCCTCTATAAACAAGCTGAATATGCAAACCAACCTTTGCTTTCTAGATTATTCCAGAAATAGTCTAATTTTGGGTGCAGAGGGAAACACTTATCACTGCTTAAGCAGTATTTGGTTTTGCTGGTCACCAGACTCAATCAGCCAGTGGCACAGTGCCTTGTGCCACTTCACAACAAACAAAAATAATGTCACAAGTCTCTGGTGTCCCACCTAACTGAACTTGCCTTTCAGCTGAGAACTGCTGGAGTTCTGTGGTCAGATGTTGTTGCCCCTGTTGCAGTGAGCAGCAGCATTTGCTATTTTGAGTTCACCCACACCACTAGAGCTCTTAGCAGGCATCTGCTTGAGTAATGAGAGCACACCTGGGAGTTAGGTGTGCCCAGGTGTTGGGATGACTTCATTCACACCTTCATGCTGCTTGGCTGGGCTGCTGCTCTAGAGCAAAGGTTAAGTGACGTGTGTGATGAAACCAGACCTTGCTGTAGAGAGTCCAGCCACTGTCATAAATCGCACTGGTTCACTTATTCCTTACTTATCTGGCCTTGATAATGCCTCTCCCCAAAATCAAGGGCAGTCTGAACATAATTGCTATTTTGATAGTACAGTTGTCTACTGGCTGGAGACAAGGTCGACCACAAAGGATTTTTCAGATACCTAAAATTTAGATATGCAGCTCTAAGAGCACAACAGTCTAAATCCATGACAGTCTGGTTTCCTCTGTTTTGAAGCCAAGCCTTAAGGGCATAATTCAAGGCAACCAACAGGAGCTGTCCTATATTTTGTGCAAGATAAGCAAGAAAAATTATCCTTCTCTTCAGTTTCCAGAAGCTGCTCTTAGTTACAGTTTTTGAGGAGGAGAAGAAGGATGTCTTTTTAATAGGAATTAGTTGGTTGTATTTTATATCTCAATTTGTAAGATGTGGTAACTGCTCTTGGATTGGAGGTGAGAGTAAAGTCAGAGGGGATGGCCTGAATATTTTTCTCATTCCTCTCTAAAAGAAATATTTAATGTACTGTATTTTAGAAATGAAGATGTCTTGGGGGTAAGGCCTTGTCTGTAACCTCATTGTTAGCATAAAAACTAAAGAATAGGACTGAAGTCTTCAAGGTGTGCCTGAGAAGTAGGAATTACAAACACTTCTCCAGCAGCAGGGCTGACGACGTAAACTGCCGGAATGAAGACCATGAAGGAAATTTTGCTGATGTATTGAAGCTCTCTAGGCTTTCGTGCAGTGGCTGAATTAAAAATAACTGCTGATATTCGAGTATATTTCTTGGTGTCCCTGCCAGAGGGCATTGCTTTGGTGCTCGAATGACACCAGTCTTGATGCTTGTGAAGGAGATGGCCCTGCTCCCTCTTTCTTCACATCTGCTCTTCTCATTTTGAGGGTGTCTAACCCTGCAGTGTTCCAGGTCAAGGGCAAGAAGTGATGGAAAAATACTTTGTGGGGTGAGTGTCAGATGGGTAACTCTGCTCTGTGTTACTGTAGGGTCAGCCCTGAGAGGAATGGTGGAAGTAGGAGGAACAGCAGGACATCCTTTTCTGCAGCTGCTGCTTGGTTTAGTTGCATTGTCAGATCACACACACCCTGAGAATATTGTTGCAAAAAGCACGAGGGTGGGCATGCCAGCAAAGGAGTTGCAGGAACACACAAGTAAATAAGGCTGCTACTTTAAATATTTAGCAGAATTTATACAGTCCACAGCTGAGAGATGACAGTATGACTGTTAGATAGAAGAGAGAGTCCTCACTTCATGCTTTTGCTGTATCCCTGTATCTCACCTGATTTACTGTGTGTGGAGCCAGCCCCATTAACTGGAGAATCCTTTGTCCTTGACACACTTAATCGCTGTGAAATCCTTCCTGGGGGCGACTGTTGCCATGTGAACACGTGTATTTGGTGAGAAGGAATGAGATTTATCGCTCTGTCACAAGTGACTATTGTCAAAGCTGATGTGTAGTCACAGGAGGATGCTTGTAGACTGGGAATCTGTGAACAGGGTGCCTGGGTGGGAGCAAATGCCAGGACTGGAAGCTAAGCAGTGGATGTGCACGCTTAAAGAATGTGTAGGCAGCAGAAACCGCAGCTGTGTCTTGACAAAGCAACAAGTCTCCTCTGTCTGAGAAGCTCTGTTTTCTACACTGCCCTCATCTCTTGCTTCTCATTATCAAACTCAAAACCTACCATTAAACACATAAAAGCTGACCACCTAAAAGGATGACCATTTTAATTGTTTCTAGAGGCTATCACATGTAACTCTTGGAAAAGTTGTTATAATACCAGGAACTATCACTTCAGAGCTGAATTTGTTTATACACAGCCCATAGTTTATTCATGCAATGGAGAATGAATGTCTCTACCTAGTAATGCAGAAGGTCTTCATAGTTTCTGCTTAGAAAAGCAGATTTTGAAAAATTACAATTAAAAAGATAGCTACTGATGTCTTATTAGGCCTTTAATATTTGAGATTGGATTGTTTTCTGTAGTAACTAGTCAGTTTGTGGCCTGACTTCAAAAGCATCTAGAATCTTAAACAGTGGCAAAGTAGATTTTCAAATGTGTGAAGATTAAGCCTGTCTAGACATGTTTTGCCTCTCTCTTAAATACGACAAGATGCTCGTCAACGTTTCCAGGCACCTACACATATTTAAGTACCTTGGTCTTTGATACTGGGATGATGTAAGTGGTTTGTTCAGGTAGATTGGCTTTCAACCATGTTCTTGGTTACCCTAGAAAAAGGCATATTGTGTGAAGGCTCTGATGGTTTGGATTGTTTTCACAGTCTTAAGTCTACAGGCAAAACCTGAAAAGTTTTAGGACCCTTTTCAGTGAGTATTGAAGATCTGCTGCAAAACACTAGTGCAATTTGAGAGCAGAGCAGTTTTCTTCTAATTGCTATCTTGTCAAAGGGACAAGAAGATGAAAATTGGGATTTGTTTCCAAATATCTTCAATACTGAATAATTAAAATAGTAGAGTGTCTTTTGAAACTGAAAATTGACTGTGCAGTTCAGCAGAAAAGGTTCCTGTTGTGAGAAGCAGAGCCAATACATGCTGGGATTCCCCAATGCTAATTACCAGCTTCAACTTCTGGTATTTCTGGAAATGCCTATTTGTTGTACTATTACATGAGGGTTGAGAAGTTTGCAGTTCTAATGAAAATTTCTGCTTTTTGGCCTTTGATGTAATCATTGTTCCATAAATCTCAAAATGATGAGGCAGTTAGGTATGTTGTAGTGTAAAATCTCAGTCTTAATGTAGATACTATGCTATTTAAGGCTTGGTATTTCTTTTTAATGCCAAGTGTTCGAAGTAGTGAGTTTACATTTAGCAGTTTTTAAAGTATAAAAAGCAAAGCTATTTGGGGGTTTGGAATGGAAAGATTGCTGAGATACATTCAATTAAAATCTACGTTCTTGTGTGTTCTGGGCTGAATGTGTGGGAGAAAACTTGGGTGGGGCAACTTGAAAGTAATAAAGCAGGATCTCCTGCAAACAGCCCTTAAATTGCCCAGTCCCCTGTAAGCTACAATTAAACTAAAAAGGAGCATGGGATTGAAAGTTGCTATCTGCTTTGTACATAGATACTTTCTTTCAGGGTAATTGTGACAAAAAAGCACCACGTGCAAAGTTCACTCTGGCCAAAAAGGTGAAATGGCAGTGTTGTTTGACCATTGTACACAATTATTTAGAAAACAAAGTTTGCTTTTATTTCAGTGTCCTGCTTTTATTGTGTGTTGGGTTGAATCAGGCTGAACACATCATCGTGACTGTGCTTGTGCTCAGTTTGCCCTGTTCTTCAGTAGTAATCTTTGATTCCACTCTACAGTGTGTGATGGAAGGCTGCATCTCTGGAGTGTACAGATTGCCCTCAACCACTTCTTGGGAATGGGAAATTGCACCTTCTTTCCCTCTTGAAACAGGTGCTGTGGTTCCTGGTTCTCCCTCCCTGTGTTAGGAGTCAGGGGTTGTACCTTCCACCCCATGTTCTCCCTCATGCCTCCAGTTCTGGACAGCATAAGGCTCTGCTCTTCTCAGCTTGCACTGCTTTGTCCAGGAAAGAAATTAAATGTGTTCTGAGTATATTAGAGTAAGACCTGCTGCTGGTTCCAGTCAGTCCAGGGTGGACCTCTTGCCATCAAGTCATGTATTTTCTTTATTTTAATAGTAGGAATGTCTTCAGAGTACTTATTAAAGTATTTTACTCCAGTGAACTGTAATTCTGGTGGGCAGGAGCCCTCTGTGAGGGGGCCAATATCAGCCCAAAAGTTATGTAGCATCTCTTTTAATGGTGAAAAGAAAATGTAATGGAGAAGACAAGCAAAGACTGACAAATAAGGGTATGGGAAGACAGAAGGGAAGCAAGAAGGTCTGAAAGGGAGGAGAAAGGAAGGACACTTGAAGGGTCAGAGTTACTATTTTGGTAACTGTTCTGTGAGAAGAAGCAACTGTGGGTTGCCTGTTGATCACCTGTCTGTGGATGGGAAAGTAGGAAAAGTGTTCAAGGGTAAATAACTTACAGATATTTGGTAAACAACCTGCAGCATCTCCAAATGTTTGAGACAGAAAGGAGAGGGAATTGGTTAAATGAGCACTGTGCTGTGGTGTTTGGAATTACAGTAGACAAACCTGGGTTGGAGTTAGTTTACTTTGAATAAACACATGGTTATTTCCTTAAACAGTATTATGAAATGGGAGTGAGTAGGAAGAAGAAAGGCAAATTGGCATATACAAACTGGAGAAAAATAGTATTTTTAAATCTATGGGTAACAAGAAAGGAATCTTTTTGTGTAGAAACATTTCTTTTGTGTCCCTTTAAAGAGAGCACAAAAGTTCAAAGGCCTGAGTTTGGAAGAGCTGGACAAAAGCATTTGTAATTTTTTCATTTATTTGTTTATCTTTAGTAAGATTTAAATGTAAAGTGAAATAAATTTTAAAATTATAAATGAGCAGTCTGTGTGTCCTTATTGTGGTACACTATATCCCCTCTTCCTTTTTGGCACCACTCATGCCTGATCTGATATGTCCAGCTGTCGAAGCTGTCTGTTAGAACTTGTGTGAAGGAGAGGGTTTAAGGAATGGCCCAGTCTTTGTGTTTGAAGGCTTTGTCTTTATTTTTTGTTGTTAGTAAACACAGTTTGCTGTGAATATCTGCTGTGATATTATCTAGTGAATGTAACACACATACACTTTATTTCAGTGGAGCCTGTGAGCATTTTCATTCTGTGCTTGTATTTTGGTAGACTGGGAATGATACAAGCAGACAACAAATGCTAAGGAGTTGGACTGAAAGAGGTGTAGTATTTACTTTATTCCAGCAATGTGTTCTAATGCTGTTCTTCAAGAAGCTGCTGTGATTATGTGCAGTCCAGGCAAATATCCAGCATTAGGGACATGTTAAGCCCTTATTTTCTTCCTTGCACATTGTTCCACTTGAGGTGTGCTGAATGTCTTCTCATACATGTCCTGAATATCTGTGAAGCTAAAGCATAGATTAGAATCATGGTGGCCATTCTTCCCAGGAAATGGGAGGTGTGGACTTGAGTAGTTCTTCTGACATCTGAAAACCTATTTAATGAGCTATTTTTCCTACCTCAAGACCTAAATGATATGGACAAAGCTGCAGCCTTAAGCTTTTAAAAGTACAGTTAACATTGTGCTGACATTGAATGTCTTGTAACTACAGCTTCAAGATGTCTTAATTTCCTAGACTCACAGTTTATATCCACGTTTATTGTTACCACAATCTCTTCCTGTATTTAGGTTGTCATGTGGACTCCATATTTACCTTGAAGTATTTTGAGGTAGAAGACTCTTTAAGTGGTGCTCTTATTCCACATGACACTGGTGTTACTTTCTACTGTTTGGATTTTGAGAGGTGGCCTAGGATCATTAGCAAAACATAATCTGAAACCAGCTAAATTTACTCCTGTCTGAGGACTCTCATTGCCCGGATATGCTGCATGTGTGTATCTCAGACAAAATACACAGCTAACTGTCCAGAACGCTTGCATTGACTTGATTGCAGTGATAGGAGCGAAGGTATTTTAATAACTTTGCAAATGATGTGGTTCCTGATGTGTCTGTATGTGCCTGGCATACCTGTGTGGCTCAGTTCAGGGGTGCATACCTCTTCTCTTTCATCTTGGCTTCTTTGCTCTGTGTGGGGGAGACTTCTCGGGAATCTTGCAAACTTGGGCAACCTGTCTGCTTATCCAGAGCCTGAGACAGGGCCCTTTGAAGTCAGAAGAAAGGCTTCAGTCTGCTTGGCTGAGCATTGATTCAAGGATGAAAACCAGAATGCTGGCTCCATGGACGCCTATGGCGGGCTACAGTGAGGGGTGGATTTCCCCTCAGTGTAGAATAGAAATATACTTGTATGTTGAAGATGCTCAGATTGTCAGGTTATCCAACAGTGGCTTCTTTTTGGGGTCTAGAGGAGATTGAGGTTTTGTTTTTTCTTCCAGCTATTTTTTCCTTTGAGGGATGATTGCTTATGGCATAATGTGATTCTCTTTGACAGGGGCAATGGCAATCCATTACACCTGGTTTCAATCCACTCTTTTTTAGTTTCAAACCATTACCCTTTGTCTTATTGCCATAGGTATGGAGAAAAGTCTCTCTCTGTTGTTCTTTACTTGCCCCCTTAAAGTACAAAAAGGCCACAAGGAACTATTCTGAAGCCCCCTCTTCAGGCTGAGCAACCCCATCTCTCTCAGCTTGTCCTCAGAGGTGCTCTAGTCTTTTGATCTCCAGTTGGGTCCCTGTCCCTGCTGTGCTGCCCCCAGCTCTGGATGCAGTGCTCCAGGTGGGTCTCAGCAGAGCAGAGGAGAGGGGCAGAATCCCCTCCCTGCCCTGCTGCCCACGGGGCTCTGGGTGCAGCCCAGGACACCTTTGGCTCTCTGGGCTCTGAGTGCCATGGCTGGGGCATGTCCAGCCTCTCCCCCACCAGCACCCCCAGGTCCTTCTGGGCAGGGCTGCTCTGGGTCTGCTGAGCCAGGTGCAGCACCAGGATTTGGCCTGGTTAAACCTCATGATGTTCCCAGAGACCTGCTTCTTGAGCTTGTCCCTCTGGGTGGCATCAGGTCAAACACACTTCTCAGCACGGGGCCATCTGCAAATTCTCTGAGAGATCACCCTGGCTGTGTCACACATGGAGACATTGAGCAGACTGGTCCCAGTGCAGACCTCTGAGGGACACCACTCGTGACTGATCTCCATCTGGACACTGAGACATTGATCACTACCCCCTGGATGTGGCCATCCAGCCAATTCATTACGCATCCAACAGTCCATCAAAGCCATGTGTCTCTGCTTTAGAGAGCAGGATTCTGGGAAAGACCATGTGTTTGATCTATTTCTGTGTGCTTATCAGGGGAAGAAGCAGGACACTTATCTTTAATTCCTTCACTGTGGCTAAGTCGACCTGAGCAGTGCTTGTGCCTTATGTTGTTGAGAAGGACTGCAAGTTCAGGCTGTCTTGGAGTGTGTTACTGGCACAGTAACAGTATACTTAAGGGTGGGATTTTTGTGGATTTCTTTTTGACCACCCAGTTGTATTCCTGTCCCACTTGGTACAGCAGCCTGTTGCTGTCTAATTTTGCTGGATTTCTCTCACAGCTGTCTCCAGTCCTGTGTCAAAGTGTGATAAATGCAGAGGCAGCAGGTGTGCATCCCTGCAGCCCTGGTGTTGCAAGTAAGGCTGTGCATGTGAAGTGCTGCACAGCAAGAAGCTGCCCTAGGCTTCACGTTGGGCAGCAGTGTTTTTTTTTCCAGTAGTGAATACCACTTCTTAATGGATATGTTGTTTGCTGGTAAACTCGGAGTTGCTCAGTGTGTTTTGGTTTTGTTTCTCGCAGTGTAGGTTCCTTGTGTGCAAGCCAGGTCTCGCTTCAGCTGGATTGCTGTGCTGGTTATTTAGCATGTTGTGCACTCAGGAGGAAGGTTGTGTTTCCATGTGTTTGCGAGGAGCATTAGCTCAGATTAATGTCACAGCAAAAAATTCTCGGCGGTTTCCAGCGGTGATGCACTGCAGCTATCTCCGTTTACTCAGATGATGGTAAGATGCATGAGGTCAGATGTAGGCTGTTGGGTTTTATGTTTGTGAGTAATTTTGCTTTCCTTAGAGGGTCGTTTAAGGAAAAAAATGTAATTTGTATTAATTTATATTGCTTTCCAAACTGTGATATGGTGAATGGGATGGGACAGACATGAGTGTGTGTGGGGAAAGTGGCTGTAGGCAAGTTTCTTCTCTTGGAGGGTGACCACTGGTTTCTGTTAAGGTGCTTGGGATTGGGGATAACGTATGGTATGTTTTTTTCTCATTTTCAAATCTGGATGTTTGCTCAGTCATTACACATGAGGTTGAAAACACCAAAGTTTCTTTATTATTTTGTTCTTTTAATTTAGACTAGCTCGGGGAGCATGGGACCTTCCTCTGGCCATAGAAGCTTGTGTCCAGACTCTTCTCATTCACTCTATCTTTGCATAGTTTTGGGCAAATGAGCAGCTATGGCTGCTGTTTCCCCCTGTAAAATACACAGTATTGGTGTCATTTATCCATGCAGTGTTGAAGGGAAGGCACTCAGTCCAGTTTGAGAATTTCTGATGCAAAATGGAAGAACATGAAGTAAGTGTTCTTCAGAGACCAGGAAGGAGAGTTTAGCAAATTAACTTCTAGCTGAAATGTACTCGTCATTTTTAGTGTTTTTCTTCTGCTAGCATAAGAATGTAATTATTATACCCTGGAACTCCATACAAGGGAGTTTCCATGCCTGGAATTTAGATTTATAATCTGCTTCCTCCCACTTCTATACCCAAAGTATCATGATACTTTTAGGTGAAGATCAAGTCACTTTGAGATTTATTCATGAAATGCTATGTTGCCTGTTTGCTGCAGTTGTGGTTGTGTCTGCCTATAAGCTAACAAGAAAAAAGTCTGCTATCTAGAAATTGTACATAAATATTATTTAACTACAAATTTCTTCCTGCTCTCTGGCAATAACAATTCTTTCACTCATTTTCCTCTCCTGTCTCTTGTGTAGCCCCCATAGGTTTAATAACTGTGGCTGGGACAGAATTTTAATTTTCTTAAATTTATGTTTCTGTTTTAAGCACTAATAGTTTTTCTGATGTTTGGTCCCCTTCCTCCCACCCTCCATTGGCCTGTAAATTACCTCAGCGGTGCTCAGTGTCTTCAGTTTTATGAATGTGGGATTGTTTCGGATCTGTACACACAGCAAACACAATTACAAAATTACATCCCTTGTCATAAGAAAAACAACCTTGTATGTGGTACATGTACCGAAGGTGGCATCTACAAACTTAGTAAGGTCTCGTTTTGGGGGGCTGGGAATGGATACTGTAAATCTTGCCCTTGGAATTTATTTAAGCTGCTAGCTGAAAATCATGGGAACTGCCAGTGCAGTGCAGTAAAGGAAGGAAAGGTCAGGAGACTGGAAAAAAGGCTCAACACCTCATCTTTCAATGCAGTTTTTTGCAGCTTTGTGCAGTTGCTTATTATGCACTTTCACACCTTAGAAATAAGAGAGAGATGTGGAAAAATATTTAAATGTGGTAATTGTTGTAACAGTGCTCGAATACTGTGGAAACATGGGGACTGTGTAAATTCTCTTTAGGGAGAGACAAACAGCTTTTACCATGCCCAGGCTAAAAACCTTCTGAGTTCTACATAGCTCGGGTCTCTTCAGGCTGTTCTGGCTTTGATATTTCAGCTGGCTGTATGGTTGTAAACCTCTTGAGTCTCACCCTGTTTAAAATCAGTGGGTAGTTAGTGCTGCACACTGCTGGAAATCAGACCTGCCCTGCAGGGCACTTGAGTTTGTCCCAAATGTGCGTAATAGGATTGCATGAGGGTTCCATCAGTAAGATTCAGAGGGGTGACTTGAAATACAGAAGCCATCAATGTCCCTGATGATCTCTTAAAAGTCTCCTTTTATGATCTTTTCTGAGGAGTTGAGACCTATGATTATGGTGACAAGGTGCTAAGGGCTTTGTAGGACCACATCTTTTACATTTTAGTAGTTCAGTTGTAGGATTACTTGCAGGTTTTGTCAATGTATGATCGTGCTCTGACCTAGAACATGTCTCCTCCTGCTTTCAGTGTGTGTGTGGGATTTTGGATGAATTGTCAGTTTTCACACACAGCTGAAATGCATCTTCTTTTCAAGTATGTTTGAGTAATCCATAGTGATTAAGCAAAACAAGTAGGAAAGAATGTGATCTTGCTATATGCCATGATTGTAATGACCCCCTCTTTGAAATAAATCAGTTGTTTGTCAGAAGACTCATGTCTGCATAAGCACACGACATTGCTGCAGACAGGAAGTGCCCTAGTCTGTTGACCTCGTCTCCCAGGGAAAATCAAAAGTTCTCATTAAATGTAAAAAAAAAAAAAAAATAACAAAACCAAGAAAAACTCCCCCAACTTGTCTTAGTGGAGATGAAGGCAATAATATGTATAACCTCTTTCTTTTCTGTTGTTTATGAATGTGCAATCTGATATTTAAATTGCTTTTAAAACCTTTTTAATGCAGCTGAAAGGAGTGAGGTCAGATATATTTTCTTAGGGTTATATTACACTCCACAAGGGTGAACAGGAAATGGTTTAAAGGAATGCCAAGAAGCCCCTATTCCCTAACCAATTCCCTTGTCTTCTCTTAACCAGCTTTATTTCACATTGCATGCTTCAGCTGCTGTGAGCATTTCTGGGTTGAGCATAGGGGCAGGTTTCAGTGTGTTCTTAAGTTACATCATCCAAGGTCCTTTGCCTGCAATTTGAAGAAGAAAACTGTCTGGATTCTCAATACATCTGTATGCAGACCAAGGGTGGTGAAACAGAGACCTTGCTATATGCATTTCTGATCTGTTGGAAGCGGTAGGTGTGCTATCTTATTACCACTATTAATGTGAGAAGAGTATTCATCAGAATTTCCAATTATTACCACTGTTCTCAGGAATTTGCATGTGAATTTATGCAGTACCATCCCCATTTATTGACTTTATTTCTTGAATTCTAATTCTTCCATTTCTAGACAGGTTTTCTTCAAAGCAACATTTTTTTTATTTTTTTTGTCTTCAAGCCTAACTATAAAAATTTGAAATAAACTTACATATTGCCAAATCTATGCTCTTACAAACTATCAACCCTCCATCCCCAAAAAACTCAAAACCCAAACCAAAACAAAAAAAACTCATCAAAAACCCAAATCCAGATTTAACTGTTTCTATGTAATACACAAACAGAAATGTTTAAGACCCTTTATATCTCTTTGCTGGTCTCGCTTGTCACTTAGAATATCCAGTTAAATAACACAAAGGAACATCTTGTAGAAGAGAAATTTTGGAAGTAGGTGTTTCAAAGAGCTGCAGGGGAAGTAGCCTGTTTGGTGGAGATGCAGTGATCTGTACCCAGCGTGAATTTGGCTTCCTGCTATTCATAGGGCAGCTAAGTCCCTTCCTCTGCAGGGAAGGTTGCTTGCTCTAGAGAAGTCACTGCTTTCTGAGGCTTTGGGCAGATGTAGTGAAGGCTCTCCTAACACCTGGTTTCTGGTCTAAAAGCTCATAGATCTTTTCATACCTCACCTAGCTGATTCTAGAGATGCCTTTGGTGGTTGGTTAGTAAGGGAAATCTTGCAAGCATTCACAGTGTTTACCAGAGTGCTACCACAGTGAACATGCAAGGCTAGACCAGAAATGTACTAAATTCCTTCACAGAGAGTGTGTGATGTGGATTTTTTGTGGTCTTGTCTCTTCACGAGTCATTTCAAACGCATGCACTTAAGTGTAAGTTCCAAAACTAACCTACTGCTTATCTTAAAATTTCCTTAAATAGTCACATTAGGCATTATCCTGGGCTCTTTCAAACTTGGATATCAACCCAGGATGTCTAAAGTATGACAGAACTAGATAAGCTGACCAGTAGTGTTGGTACACGACCAGGAGATTAAACTTACTGATCTCCTGATAGAGTTTTGCAGTTGTAGCTTCTGGACACAGTGATTTGGCTTTCCAGGGTTCAGCAGCTTTGCTGACCACCAGGCTTAGGTGATCTCTTGTAACAGTGTTTGCAGAAGTCAGAAATATTTGCACAGCAGTAATTATTAAAGAGGACTAGGAGCTGTGGTTATGAAATCCATCACCCATAACAATAATTAACAGTGAATGGGTGTGTAGAAGGCAGGTACCATGCTAAGAGTTTACAACTTGGACTGAGTGCCAGCCAAATGAGATCAAAACCGTGGTTGTTGAATGCTGTAACTTATTAAACATGGGGACAGGAACTTACAATGAAATTAGAGGGTCTTCTCTAGCCTTTCTGACACTTCTAGACAGTTCTAGACTTAATTGGTTTTTCCATGCAATTAATCCTTATCAAATGTGTGATTTGTTCAACTCGAGGTTGTAAGGCAAGACTCCAAATTATAGAACTTCTGGTGTTACACCCTTTCTTCATCCTTCATTTCTGGTCAGTTTTCTGTTTGTGCCTGGGCTCTTTAGGTAGGGGAAGACACCAACAGAGGAGACAGCCTATCATTTTTCTTTCTACTTCAGGAGTGTTCTGGCAAAGTCAGCTTGAGCCCTTTGCTGGATCTTTAACACTACTTGTTTCCTGCATGGGTGGAGATGTCACTTCAGTCTCCCTTTGTGGGAAAAGGGTTAAGACACTTGAGACTGCCTACCATTGCTGAGCCTTGGAGAAGAGTTCTTGGTTGGAAGCAAAACAAAAAAACTAGAGGAAAAGAGAATATGTCTATTGACATGGAGTCTGAGTTTTATTTGAAATAGAAAAATAGGAGCTTGCACTGACATGAATCATCATCATCATCATCCATGTTCTGTTCCTTGTTTTCTCTTCAGCTGATAGTGGGTGGAGTTCAAAAGTATTTCAAGCTAAACTAACTTCAGAAGATGCCAACTTGGGAGTGAGTTACCATCGGCCTGGGCCTCCATTGTCCTCCTGCAGCTTTGAGGATCTTTTTGGCCTTTCTTCATGTGGCTTTCTCACACTGCCCTTGAGGGCTGGGCTTACCAGCAGATCTTAGCTGTTGTTAGTGCTGTAATGAAAAGCATCGCTGCTAAGCTGTGCCTTCTTCCCTCTTTCCGTGTCCCTTTGCTGTTCTCTGCAAGCTTATTGTGTGTCTGCCTCTACCACAGAAAGCTCCTACTGGGCCAGGATCTCACTCTGCTCAGTGCTGTTATTTTTGTCTTCCCTTCTTGCCTTTCCACTTCGAGGGGTGGTTTCTCTTCCACGGGGTTTCATTCCAAAATGGAAGCCACATTCCCTGCCTTTCAAGTGCCAAGTGCAGATAGATGACTGTACCTCAGAAGACACACCGTGATTTCTGCTAGGCAGACATGCCAAACGTTAATAAATTCCAATCACCCGAGCTGATGAAAGGCACACATTATGATGGCAAGAATTATATTGCAGCTAATTAGGCCCAACTTTAGAATGTAGCATTTCACGAGCAAAGTTAATTACTCTGCCTTTAGTCTTTGCTACAAGAAAGCGGTGGTGGGGAAAATCAGCAGTTGACGTTAATTTGTGTTCTCTTACTTAATGCTTAACTGTCTCAGTCTTTTGGTATGTCAGCTTGTCAGGGCTGCCATACGCAGCAGTTTTGGGGAGAATTTAATTTCAGCTGATGAGAGCGACAGAGAATCTTGTTTCCAGTAGTGGAAAGCAGCATAGTGTTCATGCAGTTCTCCCTCCTCAGTGACTCTACAGAGACTGCTTTCAAGGGAGTTATCGACTAATTTTTTTTTTGTATGCAAAGTGAGGGTTGGAGTAGCTGCCATTGGGGTTAAAAAGTACCAAACACGTTCTGTGTTTGATCTCTTGCCTTCCTTCTTGGTCTCCCAATTTAAACCTGAGCAAAACAAATCTCCCTGATTTATGTTGCAACTATGACCACAGACCCAGAAGTTGTAAAAAAGTCAAGTGACCCATTTAGGAAACATCTTAAGAGCATTTACAGTTTTTCTTGGGATTGGGCAGAACCAGTCTTATATTCCTTAGATTTCACAAGGTCCTTTGTGAGAATCAGAGCAGTGAACCATGGCTTCCCTGCGTGGTTGTTTCCTACTCCTCCACTTTATCACTACCTGTGGTTTTCCCACTCTGGCCTTCAGTGCCTGCTTTTTCTGCTCTTTCTCTGACATCTGTACAGAGATAACTCTCTCCCATCACTCTCTCCAGGGTCCCCCATGTGCCTACCAGGTGTCACACAGTGTCTGCTGGGGCTGTTGCAAATTACTAAAGCAGGTTGTGCAGGTAGCTCTTTGGCATTTGACAGATCAAACACAACAGCTAAGCTCATGCTGCAGCCTTTGGTGGAAGCACAGTATTATTCTTGTCAATATAATCAGTTTTTCATGAAACTTGCATGAGCTTATTTATCTTGGAGACTGCTTTCTAGCTTTCAGTAATCTTGGAGTAGGTATACTGGTATAGAAGGATTGCATAAATCTCGGGGGGGATGGGGAGGGGAAGGAAATGGCACTAAATTAAATTTTATTTCTAGAGAAGCAATTCTGGAACAAGAACAGGACCCTCAAACCTGTATTGCTGAGTTTGCTGAAACCAGCTTTATCAAGGGCTGAAGCTTTCTCTTGGTCACAAAGTAGTGCTAACAGAAAGCTACCAGCTGGGACCTGTTTCTAAAGCTGACAATTTATATTCAAGTATAGGGATGTGATTTCTTCCTGTGCTAAATAAACTCGTTGGGAGATCTGATTCAGCTCGGTAAAATAGCTGGAATTATGAAAGTAGTGATACACTGAACTTGTTTAATAAAGCTACCTAATGTGGCTGTTCTGGAGACTGTCTTTATTTCATCAGGCATCTGGCTGTCCTTGCAATTTGAGAATAATTAAGGTCAGATTTTTTTTTCTCTAGTGCTTTGTACAATGGCACTTTCAACCCTGACGGAAATGTTAGGATAAACTGAACTCTGACACACATCTGCCTGCACTGTTTCTAATAGAATAACTAGACCTCTGCCCTTTTCAACATTACAGTATTTTTTTTTTCCTACCTGATATCATGGATGTTATGCTGATAGGTGTAACCTCTTGTCAAAAAAGAGTCATATTCTGTCATGTCAATGTTTTGAGAACTTTAATGGTAGAACTGGCATCCTGTTTCTTGCTACTTTTGTACTGTTTATTAAGACAAGAAATGAAAGAGAATAAGGTGTTATGTCATTATCATAACTGTGCTTTGTTGTAGATACAGATTTTCCAGCTTCATCCTTCAGAGGGTATGGACTCTAACACATCTGAGGATACATGTGCAGGAATGCTGTCTGCATGGTGCCTGCTCTGTCCAGGCTGCTGCCTCCTCCAGCCTGTCAGGGCAGCAGAGGCTTTAAGGGAGGAAGCAATTGAGATGCCTCCTTACAGGTCACAGTGCCTAAAAAGGGCAGTCATTAAATAATTTTCATGCAAAACCTACATCTTCTGTACAGGAGATGCATTCAGCTTTCTCAGGAGCTCTTCCCATGAGCCTGATACCTGGGCAAGGTGCTGTAGCCCAATGAAGAGTCAAGATGTTACTGTGGTAGCAAATCTGTCTGACAGATTCTTGCATCTCAGACACAACGCAAGTGGGGGTGGACAAATGCTGCAGCACAGGTTCTGTGGAGCTTGGGAGCTGCTCCACAGATTCCCTTTCTGTGAGAATGATCTCTTTGTGGTCTTATTTGGCTTTGGTTGGCTTGCCCTCAGTCTTCTGACGCCAGCAAACAAGATGCTGCACTGTGGGGTATGGACACTGATATCACATAGATGTAATGACTCCAATAATCTTTCTCTCTTAAGCACACACATGAATCTAAGTGCAAAAAAGAATTGTTTGGAGTAGATGAACCAAAAGAGTTGTGGGATTAGGTTGTTGAGACAATGAGATTTTGCCCTCTTCTGTGGGGAGTTGTTGGGACTTGTAGCAAAATGAATCAAACCACAGTCTTCATAGCTTTGATGAATACAATACATAGCTGTGATACCATCTCATTTGAGCTGTACTGTTTCTGCTTGTGGTGTTTCAATAGTGCAGCTGTTTTGTGAGCCTGGGATGCTCTCTGGAAGGATGTAGGGCAAGTGATTGCCCATTGAGTCATCTGTGACAGAGCAAAGACTGCAGCAGGAAAGTATGTTCAAAAGGCAAATATTGAAAACTTGCATTCGGTGGTAAAAACAGGACTTTTCAATGCTGCCCTTTGTAAAACACAAGCAGTCAGTGGCCTCTTTTTAATTTATTTAAATGCCTGATGCAGGACACTGCAAAGACCTTACTGCACAAATTTCTCTTTCCCTCATTGCTTGTGAGCTGGGTTGGGTTTGCAAGAAAAAGCTCTGGTTCCCATTGTCATCTGAAACATGAACTCTGCTTTACATTCCTGACCTGTAACGGAGCTATTTCAAAAACATGCTTTTTCTCCTCCAAAACAGCATGTGTTGAATTATAATGGCCCATCCTGCAATGCAGACATTTTAATTTTCAACAGGCATGAACGTCTGCAAGGAGGTGAAAGTTCGGGGTGAGGGGGGAAGGCTAACTCAGAAAATATGAACAGAAATATGTTCCATTCCCAACCCTCTTGTTCTTTAGAGCATTCTCACCAAAAGAAATTAAAACCAGAAAGAATTTGCAAACGATTTTTATCTTGAGAAGAACTTGATGCCTGTTTGAGGTTTGGAATGTAAGTCATGAATAAAAAGCCATCCCTTTTTGGTGTACAACTTCACAGTGTTTAGATGGTGGAAGGAAAATACACTTTTTGAGCCTAAAAATAGGTTTGTAATTATGCATAATATGCAAAGATAACTGACTGTCTTGCTTAGCCTTGATATTTTGGCCTATAGGAAGGGGAACCTTCTGCAACCAGTGTTTTTCTTCGTTAACACTTGACATTCTTCACACCTTGTAAAGCATGTTGTGTGCAAGTTGTGTGTATGCTGTTGAGCTGGTTAACTTCTGCTCCTGATGTCTCTGCTGCTCTCTGCTCACATGGCTCTGCTCCAAGCAGAAGATGAGAGGTTTGCCTAGTGGGAGAGAAGTTCTTGCTGGTGTGGTGTGGTTGCAGATTTGTGGAGCTCAGGGACTGAGCAGCATGAGAGGTAGCTGCCGTGGTAAGTAAGGTATCAATTTTGCTGTCCTTCTGATAAAACTCGAGGGTTGAGGGCTGGAGAGCAAAGCTGGGAGCAAGTAGCTAAAGAGCTTAAGCTGTGGTGGTGGTAGATTGACTTCGGTAGAGTTCTGGAAATGTCTGCTTGACTTCCAGAGAGAAGAGCAGCATTGAGACAGTTTTTAGCAAAAGCATCTCCACTGCATGAGTGCTGTGTGTCAGCAGGGCAGTGGGCATGGCACAGATCGTTCTTAGCTTCTCTGGCAGCCTGAGGGAGCAGGAGGGTGTTACATGTGCTAACACAATAGGCAACATGTTTCTGCTGAAAGGATCTGGAAGTCCTGTTTGACAACACCGTGTACAGAATTAAAGCGAGGCAATGGAGCTGTCTGCTTTCCTGATTTATGCAGGAATTCACTTCTGACAGTTTTGGTGATAAACCTTCCTTTTCTTGAAAAAGAAATAAAGTGCACGTATTGCATACACTTTGATGTGAGCAGGTGAGCTGCAAAGATGCAGTAAGAAACTTAAATATGGGTACATGTGTCTGGTCTGAAGAAATGCTAAAATAGGAGGAAATTGTTCAATCAATGCCATGAACTCTAAACAAATAATATTTTCCTTGTTGTAACCAGCCTGTAGCTTTTGTTGACTATGTTACTCTGGCTTATTGATTATCCCTGAGATGTACACATGCCTTAATAATGGCTGAAAATTGGGTACAAATTCCCTGTGGCAATTTCAAAATGCATACGTGGAAGTGTGTGCTTTTTTCTTTATAATTGAGTGGTTATAAACTTTCCCTTTCCCCTGTATGTGTTCATAGACTGACTGTGACGTGAATAGCTTGCAAGGAGTTAATGTTTTTGCCTTTTTGCAGACCAGCTGACCCAGCTGTGTGGAACACAGGTAAATACAGAACATACAGCTCAGCTGGCTGGCTGTGGAAAAGGTTGCTGGGATAACTCTCTCCATCCTCCCACCTAAACAGTTAAGGAAGCTGGAATGCTTAACCATGCAAATCAGATACAATTGTATTATGTGAATGGGTTCTTTGCCTTTTTTTTCAGCTGTTGGTGCAAGAAATGCCCTTTTATGCTGTTTTCAGAAACAGAACAAAAGTATTCTTGAATACTGTGCATCATCACAGATGCGTTGAACTCTTGTTTTTATAGATCCTTCCAGTTCTCCTGTGACTGTGTTTATTGCAGGGTTCCACAGTTTATTTCCCAGATCCATATGACTTTAGGATCAGTTTAAAAGGGGCAATTTCAAGATGAGTCTGCTGTTCTGTTATTTTAAAAGTAAACATGAGTATCTGTTCCAGCATGTGTCCCAAAATACCTGTTCTCCATCCCAGAGATTATATTAAACCAATGAAATAATTGGTATATTTTCTACATTTGGTGGGAAGAAAGCCTACTTAAATAAATAATTTTGGTGTGATACATACTTGTTATTTGTGCAATCCCTAACAAAAAGCAAACAAACAAAACCCCCGAGGTGTACAGAAGCCTTCTATCACACCATGGCATTAATACTCATCTGTATAGTAGGGTGTGGACAAAATTATTTTCTCCTTTACTTCAGTTGAAATTCTAGCTATGCTGGGAGAGGAGGTGAAGTATGAACTAATTTGGTGGTTCTTTTATTTGGTGTCCTTGTGTTTTGCTCCAGCACATAGAAATCGACTGACTGTATATGAAAGACAGAAAAAATTTGGTAAAATACATCTTTTCTGCCAGAGCTGTCTGGGAGTGATCTCCAAGGTAACCAGTCTTTTCCTGACATAATTCAGTAGCTGTATCTAAAATAAATGCTGGTAGTGGCTGCCTCAGTGCAGTAACAAGAAACATTGGTTTTTATTGAGCGCAAGTAATTAGCTCTCTGGTTTTGGTCCAGTGTTTTCTGTAGAGATCATCCATGTGAGACAGGCTCTGCCACCTCTCTGAAAGTGTTCAGAATTCACTCCCAAGCTGCCAAGGTCAGAAGAGACCATGTCTTGAAACGTGGTGAACTTCTCGGGTTGAGAATAGATCTTTTCCGTGCTCGTCTCCACAGTGGTTGCTCTTTCAGCAAACTGAAAAGCAGTATCACCTTGGTTTGCTGGGAGGAGCACGTGCAGACAGGGAAATGCATCATGAAGCCTGGAGTTTTGCAGGCTAATTATATACTTCTTAAACACAATAATTTTTGATGGCTTAAAAGCAATAAAAATGTTGCACTACAGCACTTCACGGTTCTAGTTCTACTTACATTCAAGGATTATTTTTATTGCCATTTTTATTGTGTGTTCCAATCTCATGCAAACAGCATATGGATCATAAACAACGTGGTATGTTATGTTGGACTTTACTCTGAAATTCCATCGTTTCTGTTTGCAAAATTGTGACGTCTCTTCAAACAGCAGTGGCATGACTGGCTATAGTGCTTGAGGTAACTTAGAGCATGTATAGTGTGTCAGGATGTATGGACTGTGTTGATAAAGCTCAGTTAGACTGGCTGTCATCCACTTTCCACTTCAGTTTTCCTGTCTGACATTAAATGTTTGGAAAACTTTTTGCATAGGCATAGAAATAAAAGAATGACGCATTCTAAAATAAAACAAAGCTAAGGAAGTGGCTGGCTACCCATGAAGCTCGGTATTAATCTAAAACCTCTATTTCCAAATCATGTAATATTCTCAGAATGTTTCTCATTTGCCAGAATGTTTGCTGCCTTCATTAAAAAACCAAATCAAAACAAAACAAAAAAAGACCATGAAAATAACTCAAAAAACCCCACACCAAAACAAACCAAAACAGTATACCAAAACAAAACTACATTTGGAACGGTGGGATCCTCCTTCCCTCATTTATACCTGATGTGAATTCTTTCTTTTAACTTGCAGCATGAAAAGCTGTTGTGTAAAAGCTGGTTTTAATGTGCTGTGGAGGCTGCAGGTACCCGTGGAGCGCTCGGGAAGCCTTGCCCAAGGTTTGATGTCTTGTTCAGTCACCAGCATTCCCCTAAAAGAAAGTGGCACTGGAGATGGCCAGGCTGTAGTGAGCATAACAGCCTGGTTTTACAAGGGGCAGCACAACAAACCCAGCTCAGTGGCTGGGCAGGCATTCAGCAAGCAGCCTGAGGCAACGAGTCGTGTCAGGGAGTGAGTACAAAGCCTTGGACAGCTGCGGCACAGAGGTTTAATTTATAGTGACGTTGCAGAGTGCGTGCCAGAACTTTCCTCATTCCTAAGGAAACACTTTCCAGTGCATAACTGTTCAGTCTTGTAGGGTCCTTTAGAGATGCTGAAGAGCGTTTTGAGCCCTTTTTTCTCAAGCAGATAGCAGTGTTCTGCGGTGAGATTATGGAGCAATTGTCTGTTCACACTTTACTGTGATTTCCGTAGTCGCTACAGTAATATTGCTCCCAGATTTTGCTAGTCCTGCTATGTTCACTGTAACCCCTTCTGGAAGAGTAACAGGGGGTTGATTTCACTTTCTTAGCTTTGTCAGCCTCTTCCCATTCAAATAACATACCAGGCCAAAGTCTTTAAAATTTGATTTCTCAGAAGTAATTGCAAGCCCGTTGTGAAATACTGTGCAGAGCTTTCCAAATAGAAGTCCTTGATTTTTTATTTTTTTCCCTCAGTGCAGTGAAGATTTTTAGGAGGATGAAACAAAACTGAAATGTGGTGATTGATAATTCAACAGTTACAAAAAATATTCTTTTCCTAGCATGAGGGTTCTTGAGAGCTTCCTTTTCAAATCTGTTTTTAGGTACATAAATACAGTATTTAGCTTTCAAAATGGCTGTTTCAGCAAATAATTCAAAAATGGGATGTGTATAGCATAAAATATATTTAATATAAGAGATGGTAGTCCACTGAAGTTGTATCCTTCCATAGTAAAAATGTGTCCTCAGCCCATGTCAGAATGACCTTTATTATCCGTGCTGAGGTTTTTATTCAAACCATGAATTACAGTGTGGCTGTAGCCTGCCCTTGGTTTAGACTTCATGTCTTGACTCAAGTTACCATTAAAATCTCTTTCCAGAAGATTATAGCAATTGGTGCCTGGGTTATATGGAGAAGACCATACAATCAAAAGTATTCAATTTTTTTGCCTGAGTGGTTAAGGCGGCATAGCCAAATCTGGTGGCTTTAAACCGTTTTTGTTCTGCTGCCTTTTAAAAAATGTTGGTTTGATGATACAGAGTTGACACATTGAATTCAAGATTACTGCCTCACTTTCCTTTGCTGTCTTTGGACACTGGAGAAGGAGCAGAGAGGTCTGTACAGACCCATGGTGTGGAGGGTGCCTCAGCACAGGGGCTCCTTGCTTAGGACCACGCTTGTTGATGAGTGAAGCACACACGAGTGGTAGCAGTACGGTGGTTTTTTCTTACTGCTTTCCATCTCTCCTGAAGAAAAGCAATGCTGTCATGTCTGGTTAACCACTGGTTATGGGCTGTGTTTTTAACCTGACTTGGTCCTGGTGCCTGGCAGTCTGTACAGGCACCAATATGTTGTTGGTTTTTGTTCTGCAGAGCAGGACAGGGAGGAGGAGCTGTGGCACAAAAAAACCAATGGAGCTGGACAAATTTCTGCTCTGTTATGAACAGAGCAGTCCGTTTGAAGGTCTCTTGTCTTTTGTTTCCACTAGTGCTGTTGGGACATATCTAGGGAAGGGCAAGCACTGAGCAAGTGTGTATGGCACTTCTCCTTAATACTTCCCTAGCTGCTTAGTGTTTCAACTGGAGCAGTTTCCTGCACGTGTGGAAGCTCTTTTCCAAATCTCTAGTGAAGCTTTCTGCCTAACTTTGGATCAGTCCCTCCCTGAACCCACATAAACCTGCAACATCCTTAGAAAGGACTCCCACAAGTCTGGTATTGTCTGTTTGTTTTCCTTTGACCTGGTTCCACCTCTGTGTGCTGGTCTCTCATCTGTGTAACAGTTGATCCCTGTTCACCTCCCCCATGTCAGTGGTTTTTGTCATCTCTGTGTCCCCCTTGGTTTAACTAGCCTGAGGTACCTTAGCCTGTTTGATCTCCATACAGATGTTGTTTTGGGTCATCTTTGCCCTTCTGAAACTTTTCCAGCTCTACTGCAATTTTAAAGAAAAAGAGCAATACTGCACGTTGGTGAATACAGTCCATAGTTGTTCTGTTTCCTCCTTTATGCCTTACCCAGTGGTTCCTAGCACCTTGATTTCATATGAATTGGACTCGGCAAGCATAGATCCTTTTCCTGGTTCTCTTGTGTGGTCTCTTGGCTTCTTAGTTTCTGCTGAAACTTAGTTTTGTCCTAAACTTTTTTGCTGGCATGATTAAGTGTACACACTGTTACAGGAGAAGGATACTCGGTGTGTGCTCAGGCTGACAGGCTCCAGTCTGTGTGGCCAGCAAGGTATTAAAACATGGGGACAATTGTAACATGGTGTTTTTTAGAAATACTTAGGAGTACTTAAACCTCAGTCAGTCCCCGGCAATTTTTCCATGCTGGATTTGTCACTGTGACAAACAAAATTATTCCTGCTTGTCATTTTTTCTTTAGTTTTCATGTTAGAATCAGTTTATTTTTCTGGGAGCCTGACTTGAGTTGTGGGTGGATTTAAACCACCTACCATAAAATGTGGAGGGGTTTTTATATAACTCTTAGACATTGCATGGCTAATTAAAGCATCTCTGCATACCTTCTTAAATGGCACCCTGAATACAGTGAGGACCAGAGTGATAACAATGTGCTAAATGGTTGCCATTAATTTCAAGGGATCATGTGAAATATTTGAGTGACTGAGGTACTGATGGCTTCTCTTGCACATATTTCAGTAATTAGTGAACTGAAGAGTACTTTACCTCTTACAGTTGATTAGCCTGATTTCCTTCTCAGCAGCTTTTTTCCATTCAGCATTTACATAATGCAGAAAATGACATCCTCTGCCACTTAGGGATGTGTATTCTGAATTCATGTGCATTCTTTTCTCTTTCCCAGATATTTTAAAAGGTAAGCTCCTTTTGGTTTCCAGATAGTCCTTTAAACTCTTTTTTCCAAGCAGTTTCATGCTATTAAGTGTGAAGCAGTAATAAAACCACAGGTTGCTTTCAAAATTTTTACAGGCAAATTTTTTTAAAGCTGCCTTGCTGCAGGAAGGTGTAACAACTTGTTCATTATACCAATTTAGTTTGTAATGATAATGGCTGGTGCATTAATGTAGCTTTTAAGAGCAATGCCCATTTCTTTTCCAAGAGAAGGCTTAAGAATATTTATCTTGGAGACTTCTAGAAAACCCTGCTCATTTGTGTAATACCTTTTTAAAATAGCTAGCCAGATGGATCCGGGCAAGGCTTGTGCATGTCACATATGTCTAACGCCTTTCCTTCTCCTGGGACCCAACTGCATTACATCATATTTTATGATTACAAGACAGAATTTTGGTGGAACTTAGCCATATGGTTGAGTCATCTGTTCTCTTCGGTTTTGGAAGGATTATACTAGCATCTTCAAAAGACTGTTAAATTTATTGGCTTTTTTAACCCATAAAATTTGGAAACCTTCTGCTGTCTCTGGCAATGAAAACTATCTCACTTTCAGCTTATTTATGTAATCCTTTGCAGTTATTAACTGAATCTGTTAAAGATGCTGTTACAGGATGAAAAAAAGGATGCTTGTATGTTACTCTGGGTTCCCTATCTCATGAGATGGAAGGGAACCTCTAAGATATTTGACGTGGATTCCTAAAAGAAACCCAAAACCAACAAATGTACATTCTTTGCATTTTTGTAATGACTCATAAAGCTCTTAAGTGTTATCTCTTCTTCCATGAAGACTTCAAACCTGTTACACATCCTTGCTCTCCCTCTGCTCCTCTACCCTTTCACATGAATTATTGAAAAGCAAGTTTTGAAAAAAGATGAGAATTGCTTTGCCACTGACTGGCCACTTGCTCCTGGGAACGTGTCTGAATCCAGCAGTTACTCCCAGTGATTGTGCTAGGTGCACTCTGCAGAATCCAATGTAGCCCTGGTGTGCAGTTTCAGTCTTTGAAATGTGTCAGAGCAGAGTAAACTGATCCTGATGGGGAGCATGGCTGGGGATATTGGTCAGGTCACTCTTGCTTGTAAGGGGAAAATGTTTTACAAGATTTATGATACTACAAGGGATTTCTCTCTCGTGTCAGCCCCTGCAAGAACTGTGATGAAATGGTTATAGCTGTAACAGAGATGTTTTTGATGATGGGAAAGGGGCTGGTAGCACAGCCAGCAGACTCACTTTTCCTGGGGTTGTGTGTTCTTTATCCAGAGAAACTCTGGGCACTGGACTGCCCTTCAGGATTTTGTGCTTTGTGCATCATTTTATTATAGGTTTTTAATTTGCAATAGCTTTGTACTGGGGAATTTGAAAATCTCTAGGTTCTTGAGCTGCTGAGCTCTATTACAGAAAATGTGTGCAGATCTTGTGAAGAAATTAGAATATAAATTAGACAATCTGTAGTAGGGTGTCTTGATATAGCAGCAACAGTATTCCTTAGACAAACCACTGGTAGCACCTATCTTGTTAACAGAAGAGTATCTTGATGATTGTGGCATGCAAATATAGCCCAGTCTAGGACTAATTAATAGAATCCAAGTGAACCTTTAATTAAAACAAAAAAGCAGAGGCCTGTTTGTAGCTCTTGTCATCTTGTGTGAGCAATCCTAGTGTGTTTGCTGAGTTGCAGGATATCCAAATTAACAAAAGCACTGTTAGTGAGAGGATTGAGTGTTCTAGTAAATCACATATTATTGATAAGAATATTCGAGTGAGGACAGGTTATTAATGTGCAGATCTGTGCATTAATAGTGAGCTGTGGTGATTGTGCCAGGCAGCAGATACTCAATCACTGGTCAAATAGGCAAAAGGTGTTCCCTCAGCACTGCCTTGGGGCAGCCAAAACTGAGCTTCCAGGGGCTGCCTGGAGAAAGAGCAGTGTGCAAGGTGTGGCTCTGATCAGATGAAAGGCAAGGCCATGCCTGCTGAACAGAAAATCTGTGCATGCCATTATTCATGCCTGTAGAGAATGGGACTCCTTCTTCTCATGAGGCCTAGGGAAAGGAACCAGAGTCAGTGCCTGCTTGTTCTTTCTCTCCTTTTGCTTCAGGCCTGCCATGTGTGGGCAGTTGATGTTCTGCATACAGAGAGTCTGACGCATAAAAGACTTGTCTGATTCTCAGTGCATGTGATGTGGAGGATAAACAACGTGGGAAGATGTGGTGGTGTGAAATCTCACATGTTCTTCACTGGCAGCTGAAGTGGGTTTTATTTTCATGCAAAACAATTGCTGCTTTTCCCCATGACTTTTGGATTTATTCCTCATTGCAGTCATGGAAGTAATAGCAGCTAAGCTTAGCTTGCTTCTTTAATACTTGATTTTGGAAACTGACATATATTAGGTCTAGAGGTCAATCCACAGCACTAACATCTGTTAGTGGCCTCAGGAAGATCAGACAGATAGTGAAACTTTTTTGCCCTCTTATGTAGTCATGAAGTACTTTTGGAGATTGAGCTGAATCCTTGAAGACTCCAAACAAAATAATTTCTTGGAATAGGGATTTGTCTCTATGCTTGCACTGTGTTTTGTTTGGCTCCATCATGGGTTTCAGAATAGAAGGCTATAATCCCGTAACAGTGGTTATGTCCTTTACAAGAATGACAAATTCAACTATAAATAGAATGTTTTCCTATTCTGAATAGTTTTGAAATGTTAATACATATTTTGTTACGAATTTGGAAATTGTATTGCTTCCTACAATGGCATTCTAGGAGGTATAATAATATTGTGAATTGTTTTAAAAACATCTAACATCTCTTCTGGCACTTGTGGAGAATATTAAGATGGTGGAGTTCAGTCAAGTAATCTACTTTGTCTTGCTAGTAGAGGGAAAAAAGGAAACGACTTTCATTGTGAGCTGAAATTTCATTTAGGCATTTGTAATACAAACACAAAGTGCTGGGGTGGCTTGTACCTTATGAACACAGCTTACAGCCATACCTCTTACATCAGTTCTGGACTGTGTGCTGTTCTCTTTGGTGTTGAATTATTTTTTTTCTTGTCTGCAGCCTTTGTGTCTGTATTCCCCTTTGCAGAGTAATGGGGAGGAAAAACCAGTAGCATCATGAAAATCAGTTTACTGTGCAAAAGTGGCAAGATAAGCAATGTTTTGAGAGGCTTAGCAACAGACAGGAGGAAAGATGGAGCCATAGGTCTCAAGTGCCAGCACATGATGGATGTCCATTTGGAAATCAAGAAGATCCATCAAGTACCTGTATTCTCTAAGCTTCCTAGTCAACAAAAACTGGAGCATGCTACTAAAAATCTGTGTAGACATTGTCAGTTCAGGTACCCAAACCAAGTTATAGAATCACTGAATGTGCTGATTTGGAATGGGCCCCTCAGGATCATTGAGTCCAGGTCCTGGCCCTGTACAAGACGCCCCAAAAATCACCCCATGTGCCTGGGAGCATTGTCCAAATGCTTCTTGAGCTCTGTCAGGCTGGTCTGTGACCACTTCCCTGGGGAGCTGTTCCAGTGCCCAGACACCCTCTGGAGAAGAACCTTTTGCTGATATCCAACCCAAACCTCCCCTGACACAACTCCAGGCCATTCCTTGGGTCCTGTCACTGNATTGTCAGTTCAGGTACCCAAACCAAGTTATAGAATCACTGAGTGTGCTGATTTGGAATGGGCCCCTCGGATCATTGAGTCCAGGTCCTGGCCCTGTACAAGACGCCCCAAAAATCACCCCATGTGCCTGGGAGCATTGTCCAAATGCTTCTTGAGCTCTGTCAGGCTGGTCTGTGACCACTTCCCTGGGGAGCTGTTCCAGTGCCCAGACACCCTCTGGAGAAGAACCTTTTGCTGATATCCAACCCAAACCTCCCCTGACACAACTCCAGGCCATTCCTTGGGTCCTGTCACTGGTCAGCCCAGAGAAGAGATCAGTGCCTGCCCCTCCTCTTCACCTCATGAGGAAGCTGTAATTGCAGTGAAGTCTCCCTTCAATCTCCTCCAGGCTGAACAGACCAAGAGATATCAGCCACTCCTCACACAATTTCCCCTCCAGACCCTTCACCTCTTTTGGATGCTCTCTGATGGCTGAATATGCAGAATTCACAAACCCTCCATTGAGGATGTTGTATGTCTGTGGCATTAAACATTGCATCTAAGGGACTGTTGCTGTCCCATTCTAGAACCAAAGAGGTCAGATGTGTGCCCTGGTCCTTGGGCACTCTCTGGTCTCCACAGACCACTGTGTCTAACGCAGAGCTGAGGAGTGCAAGATCATCATCACAGTAGCTCAATAAACAAACTTTGCTTGCAGAGTTGGCATTCTCCCTCTGTCTTACAGCCTACTTACCTCTGAAATATACTTACCAGCTAAAAGATCATGTTAGATTATGCAGGCAACTTCCCTTTGAACCTCTTGAATTCCCCTTTTTCCCAACTGACTGTGAAGCAGTTGTGCAGCAGAAATCCCAAAACTTGAAAGGCTTTATGCGAGTTGCCATTTGATCTTCTTAAGTAACTAAAATCTGTTGCTTAAGTAGTTCTTCAGCCTTAAAACTTTGTTAAAAGCAGTCTTTTTTATGTGTCTCATGCTGATTATCAGTTTCTTGTTTATATACATTTTTATATTTAAGGGTAGAGAAAACCTGAGGATCCTTGGATAACCATTTGAAAAGTGTGGTCATTTTTAAGTCTGTGTTTTGACACCCCACAGATTTTTTTGTAGGGAAGAGCTCCCATGTGTCCAGCAGTAATCAGTAGTTTGTTAGAGGTATTTTAGTTTTAGTACAATTATTGAGTAATTTCAAGATGAGAACAGTCATTTGAGTTCTCTGTAGCTCAGATCTTTAGAACTTTGAGAAAAGACAGAACAATGGGAGATGGTCACTTCAAACAGAATAGATTCAACTTCTTTATTTTTAGAAAGTCCCTTGTGTTTTTTCCTGTGTTAAGATAAACATTGTTTCATTTATACAAATACACACAATTAATTCTTGGCTTTACTTTCTTCTGTCTTACTGAGAGTGATTGTTTGCATGTGGTGTGGTTACTGCTATGTCCTTTGCTATCTGAAAATAAAGATAAATCTTCAGTTGCTGTATTGATGATGTGTGAGATGATAAACAATGGACAGTAGCTAGACTTATTGCCAGTGCTCTGGCTGTATGTTACTAATGATTTAGATGTACTTTTTCTTGTTTTGTTCTAATGCCTTGCATGTTGTGAGCCTTCTTGCTCATCACTGTTCCTTTATACCCAGTGGAATGAACTGGCTTACTTGAAAACATCAGTAACTGTTTAACAGAAAAGAGAATATAATGTTAGCAGGAAATGCTACTGCTCCTCAGATGCAAAGATTGATTTATCTCTTGAAAGAAGGCTGAAAATCAGTATCTGAATGAAAAAGCCATCGTTGCCTTTAGCATGAAGTGAAACAAGCAGCACGTGTGAGCCGGGTGCCTGGAGCCCACACAAAACTGCCCTTGTGCCTCTGGACAGCCAGGTGTGGGCCAGCTGTGTTCCTTGGTCTGGGTGAGCTGTGTCACACTCTCTTGGCCTCCCTTGCTGACTTTTGCTTTCTTACTCTTACAGAAATGAAGTCTTGCAGCTGAGTTACAAAGAGGCTGCTTTTCTGTGCTCTAACTGTGCGTGTTCCCTTCCTGACCTTATGGCTCCTCGGCGCTCAAAGCTTGACTGAAGCTGTGAAACTAACCACAGGGCTTTTTTAGAAAAACCCAAACAAGCAGCAAAGCAAACAAAAAGCAAAGAAAAAACCCACTCACAAACCCCAACCAAACCCCCAAAAAAACAGACAAAAAAAAAAAAAA